>CM035411.1:142184032-142206532 GCA_020310875.1 Ceratopteris richardii | reverse complement strand
TGTATGTATGTATGTATGTATGCATTTAAGTATGCATGTATGTATGGACATGCACACACACACAAATATGTATACACACACACACATACACACACACAAATATATATATATATATATATATATATATATATATATATATATATATATATATATATATATATATATATATATATATATATATATATATATATATATATATATATATATATATATATATATATATATATATATATATATATATATACACACACACACACACACACGCTAAAGGATACATATCTAAGAATTATTATACATAACCTATTGGGTTAGTACGCAAGTGTTGATCATGGGTTATTATACGAGTTTTCAAGGTCTTTTTGGGGAAGACATCGGAAAGTGAAGGTTTGCCTTCAATTATCACACTAGAGGACTGCTAGATGAATCGCATGGAATTGAGGATCTTATATAGTACAAAGTCCAATTGATTGCTCATGATGATGCTTAAACGTCCAAAAGTAATTTTGCAATCATTGATGGTCAAACACCCATTGTTGTACAATAAACATGCTTCATGCTACCAATCTTGAATACGAGTGTGATTCTAAAGTATGTTTTTCATGACTTCATTACAATTGTTGCACCTCGACACTTCAATAAAGTTCCAATCAAAAAATTGTTCTTAATAGGAGCATGCTTGGCCCATGAACTAATGCCAATCAACCTTCATGACCCCATTTCACATTATTGTTGTTAGTCTTTTACTTTCAGATACATGTAAATTATGTTTGTAGTGCATTATGATCATCTATTTCTCTTAGTCAAGTATCTTTTAGGAAATCTCAATACCATATATGAATTTGGCTCAAACAAATTTTGAGTCATGCCATAATCTATCTATCTTTACAATGAAGTCATTCAATGGCCCTCTTTAAGAACACCTTGCAATCAAACCTAAAGATAGGTTTTTCAATCAATTAAGCTTGAGCCCAAATCAAACAAAACTAAATCATCCACATACGCATGTCTATCATTTGACTGAAATTTGGATGCAATGTCAATGGTCCGATTAATAATTGGGTCATAATTAATTGCAAGGGACATATGAAAGATCATGCTAGTTCAAGCATCCATCATATACTTTAATATACATGTAATGTTGCTCTCATGGCAAAGAATAGCAATAGCTTACAATAAAACTTATTTCAAGGCATTCTTACAAAAGCATGTCAATAATATCCAAGTCTATTCCTTTCAAGGTCATGAGACGATCCCAAGAACAAGGGAAAACGATTCTAGTATGTCTCTCATAATAAAAGGCTTTTGGACTAATAAATATGTCCAAATAATAGCATGCATGCATCCATACACAAGCATACATGCTTCATACATACATACATGCATGCATATATGCATACCTATGTGAACAGAATGTACATACGTTTTTGGGTATTGTCTATTGCATTATTACGACTACATACAAAGAAAGCATAGTCCCAAGGAAGCAATGTACAAAAGGCGTTGTCATTACCTAAATATGATGCAAGTGGAATGAAGTAGGTGGTCCCTAGAGAGCTTAAGATACATTGCTTTAGAAGCCTCTAATCAAGAGCTTCAGAAAATATCATTTCTTTTCAAATATGAGAGCGTAGCTGGACAGCCAAATATACCAAAGAGCTTAAGATACATTGCTTTAGAAGCCTCTAATCAAGAGCTTCAGAAAATATCATTTCTTTTCAAATATGAGAGCGTAGCTGGACAGCCAAATATACCAAAGAGACCATGATCAAATTCAATCCATGATCCGAAAAACATCATTGAAAGGAGGATAAATATAAAAAATGATTTTATGCCTGATAATGTGGAGTATCCACACATTGAGCATCAAATGCCACCAGCCTTTGATATATTCTCGATTCAAAGAAAAAAATTGTGCAAAAAATATTGTTTTCATGCATACAAAGAGATTTCATCTTATAAACACATAACGAAGAGAAAACGCTTTATCTCTCCATTTCAATCCACAA
This sequence comes from Ceratopteris richardii, assembly GCA_020310875.1. Classification (NCBI taxonomy): domain Eukaryota; kingdom Viridiplantae; phylum Streptophyta; class Polypodiopsida; order Polypodiales; family Pteridaceae; genus Ceratopteris; species Ceratopteris richardii. The sequence goes on along the minus strand of CM035411.1, from coordinate 142,204,526 downwards.
CTTGAGTTTTCAAAATGCCATTGTTAATTGTATGAAGGAGCTTGGACCAAGGAAAAATCTCATGACTGCAACAGATACACTTACTTCATTTTCCAAGCTTTCAATAGTATAAGCAAGAGACTATGTGCTACCCATCTGACATGCATATATACATGCTAATTTCTTTCAGAGAATGTTTGTTGTATCATTTCACATGCAAATGCCAGTATTTTTTGTCTCTTTAATTTCATCTATATAAAAGACAATAACAATGGACTCATATGCAAGAGACTTTATCATAGCCTTGAAACATCTTTATTAGATCAAGAGAATGATACCTATAGTTGAATTCTTCAGCTGCAATCAAATTAATAGAGTACACTTCACTATGCAATGTGCATTCATGCATACGTAAAACTAGATGCATGGATATGTTTGTTCACATGCAAGTGCCTTCACCATGTCCATGTCCATGTGCATGCAAATAAATATGAATGCATAGCACCTGGAAGTGTCTGCAAACTCAGATGCAAGCATTCATGTGTTGATACATGCATGTATATATTAATACATGCACACTACGTGTATGCATGAAAACTTCATAGCGCATATGCTCATACACACGAATAAACACATATGCATGCTCACATCCATACATCAGTTTGGATGTTCTTATTCAGTTTTGGAGAAAAGAATAATTGAGCATGTTCAACTGACAATGCACAGGAGAAAGGAAACTTTTTCAGGTTTATGAATCATTGAAAATAAGGGTTTTCCTAAATCATCCTCTTATAACATAGAATTGTACATGACAACCTTTACAAATGCTACATAAGATGTGCAAGTCACATCTCAAATCCCCCATCCTTACCATCAGGAAATGTGACACACTTGTATACTTTGCATTCGGGACAAAGCACAACTCCTGCCTGCAACATTCAAAATTAAAATCAAAGAGAGAAAATGGAAAAAGAAAAACAGAAGCAAGCGCAAATACAAGGTCCATGGATAGACATATATCTCATGCATCAGTATATGTGACAGCACGAACTCAAAAACTCACAGCTTTGCATGAGGGACAGCGCCGATACATCCGGTTGTTTTTCACTTTGACATTGACTTTTTGGCCTTGACAGAAATCACATAATAGCCAGCCTCTGGCATTGCAAGTTTTGCAAATGGTGTCTGAACTGTCTGCAGAGACCTGTCAAAAGAGAAAAATGACTGCCATAACATTGGTTGATAAAAAATAAACAGAATACAGAGCACAAACTGAACTAGACTACACACTCGCTAATTGATAGAGTCCTGAAGCATTACAGAAATTAGGAGATCTCTAAGACAGTAGAACATAGAAAGTGGAAGCCAATCACTTTGATAAACAACAGCAGTGACCTTTTGACAGCTACTTTGTCAAAGCCAGTAACACACTTCAAGGACATAATCACTGATTATCCTTAACGAATATTTGGTATGCTATTTACAAGTATAAAATCATAATTTTTTTTCTTTTTTGAAGGTCGTTTGGGTAAGATCTTTGAAACAAAAGCAAAACCAGATATTAACAGGTCAGGCTGGCTAAGGGCCAGAAGTTTGGCTTCCACACATCCAGTGTTTCCACCTCAAATCTTTCCATTGACCTGGAAGTATAGATAGTACTCTGGCTGTACTAAAGAACAAAAATCGGCCCAACCAGCCACTTTAAACTTTTTGTGGAGTATCTTCAGAGTCCTTTCTAATGTTTAAAAAAAAAAATTTAACACCGAGATAACCAATACCTGAGAACTTCACACACAGCCACATAGCATGCAAACTAATGGCAAAGCTCAAGGAAATAGTCTTAACAATAGACACTTTAAATGAACTACCTACACCAACTCAAACATGAAAGCGATGATACCTCCATGACAGACTTGCATGGATCACCTTTAACACAACAAACAAGTTGCACATACCGCTACAGATGTGATCAATGTCAACATACCAAACAAACCTCCATCTTCCTCTTGAATAGAAAAAGCCCCTCTCAGTTATAAAAGGCATGAGACCTCGACTGGGAATCTAGCTGTCATTCAAGTACAGTGAACTCATAATCATAACACCCATCATCCTAGACATTATTCACTTCAAATTGAAAAATCAATGTAGCTTAATATTGCCCATGTATGAACTCTTGATTTTTTAGGCCCACAATTAAAGTAAAACAGAGAGATAAAGGCAATATTGAGACAAGAGAGATACACTACATATGGCAAATGAGCTAAAATTGCTCCAAAATTAACTATAATAGAAAAGAACTTACAAGAGCTCTAAGAATATCAACTCCAAGAGCTTGTGCTGTCTACAACTGTATTTATATGACCCCCAACAAAGTCTTTATATAGGCAAGTGCCCCTTCTAAAAAACTAATCGTGAAAACTCCTAAAAAGCCCAAAAGCCAGATCTCTGCAATTCGCAATGGATTTTCTGGACCGCCTTTTTTTTGTGATTTTTTCAGCTTTTCAATTGCCACATGGCACAAATATTAGCCATTAGATTTATTGCTTAGATTTTACATGTGTCATATGCTTTTGACCTTTGAAAACTGCTTTTCACATCTTGACCTGAATTCGGGTTTGACTTTCGATCATCTATACATTGCCATTGGCCAAGTATCCTTGACCATCTTTGACTTGGTTGACCAACCTTTGACCAGAACTTGACCTCCACGTTGAGCTCTCTAGTGGAAGGAAGCTCACATTTTAACTCAATCCCCCCTTAACTTGGCACTAGGAGGATATACTATGTAGGTATATTTGTAATTTGTTGTAGTTATTAACATTTAGGTACCTGTATAGTTTTTCACATATCATGCAAAGTATTCTACAAGCGCACACACAGGGAACTTTGTCATGAAGAGCTCTCCGCAAACACACATCACAAAGAGAACTCAAACATCCCTCACTCTTCTCAACCAAGTACTACTTGGAAGGATAGAAACAACTACAAGATGCTATGTAATTGAGATAGAATATAGACTCAAAACATACTCCCAACTACACTTGTTAAATATATATACACACACATGCATAAAGATGATATGATTTAGCATGCAAAGTCAGCGGTTTCTTCAATCACTCCAACCATTTCATCTCCATTCTTTTCTTCTGCAATTACTACATCTTCCTTCTTGAAACAAAATTCAATTTTATGTGTTTTACCACCATAAATTTTGCATGGATTTAGTGAATAATAATCTTCTTTTTTGGAGCTCTTCCACAATGTTTGCCCTTTTTTGAATCTTTTAACCTTTGCTACAAATGTGTTCTCTTTATCTTCATTTGAGCCTTTTCTCCTTCTTTTGTAGGGGTCCCACTACTCAATCAACATTTGGATTAGTCTTGTTTTGCAAATAGTGACAATCATCTTGTAAGAAGAGTGTAGATTCCTCCAAAAAATCACTAGTGCTATTCATTTTGAGATTAGATTGTTCACGTTCAGATCTTAACATTATCATACCATCAAAGACAAGATTTGCATATACATATTTGGTCTTCGATAGTTTGATGCACACTAGAGATGCATTTCGGGCCACTATCGTCGGTCCAAGGTAGGAGAAGCTTTGTTATTATGACACAAATGTAGTGCGCATTGTACGACTCACATTGCATGATGACCACTTTTGGAGAGAGATTGATACTCTCACACACATTACGCCCTATGTCGATATTACTTCAATTGACAGATTGAGAGGGTTCGACACTTGAGTACGTCTACCCAAAGTTTAGAGGATGCACGCATCTATTGAGTCATCCACTTTCTTATCACATGAGAGGTAAATTTGTATTTATTTGCATCTATTTATTTTTTTTGTTATGTGAAATATATTGATTAAAGATTTAATGGTACTTGTAATTTAAACAGTGATTTCAAAAAAGATGTTATGAAGATCGTGGACCGATAGTTGATTCTTAAGATTTAACTTTAAACTTGGGTATTCTCTGATGGAATTTCCACTTATGGTATTATTTACTAAAGGAGTTCTCTTCTGGAGACTGTGGAAGAAATTGGAGTGCGTATTTTTTGGTTCACACCAAGATACACAATCCACTTATTACTTGCACTCGAGAGGTTAGTCTATTACAGGGAAAACCTTAAAGTTGCCTTTGCTTTCAAAGAGATGAGAAAGCAAAGCACGTGAGGCTTCTCACTTCATGTAGCTTTACTTAAAGTTTTATCTTTGAATAAATAGTTGTGAGTTAAAGTTGAAAGTTTGTAAAACACATTACTTGATGTAGAGCTTGACCTAGATGACGACAAGCCAACGATTCCTCTAAAGCTTATAGCATTAGAGTTTGATGAGGGAAGAGTTTTCGATGGCATTGATGTAGAGACATCTAGTTCTAAGGACTACGATATTTAGGCATGACTCATGAGTCAAGATGGATTTATTTTGGACATTAATGATTGTATATATTAACAGTTATATTCAACCTTTCAAATTTGTCATTTCAATATGATGTGTAATTGTGTATTTGATGTTCATTGCATTATTTTTTGTTCTTGAAACTTTGGGTATAGATATTTAAATATTTTTGCATGAGTGATACTTTGCAGGTGCCAAGTGCATATTTTAGATTTCATAACATGATATGTAATTAATAATATGATGTCAAGGCTTAGACAATCACATGTTTTCATGTTGATAATTTCAATGTTGTATAATATATTCAAGTTTCATTTTCGATATGTGGTCTTGTGTTGCACAACGTGCATCATGCATTCACACACACACACATAATGTGATAATGTGATAACATAAATATATATATATATATATATATATATATATATATATATATATATATATATATATATATATATATATATATATATATAGAGAGAGAGAGAGAGAGAGAGAGAGAGATAGATAGATATGGATATATATATATTATGTGATAATGTTCCATATCCGAACGTTTGATACGACACCGCATTCTGTAGAGTTATCATACATTCCGTACCACCTTCATACATTAACACAGACTGCCCGTCATCCCTAGCGATTGCCAAGAATCCGGCCTTCCACACTCGGACCAAGCACATCGAGATCCAATATCACTTCATCGACGAAAAGATCATAACTAAGGAGATTACTCTTGAGTAGTGTACCTCTCAAGAGAACTTTGTGGACATGTTCAAGAAGGTTCTACCTCCTCTTCCCCTCCAGTGTTTGGTGAACCTCTGCAATATTTAACTGCTCCTAAATGGAGCTTCACATGGGGTATTAACGACATGATTTCATGCATTCTATTTCCTTGACACTTGTATGTATATCTCTATGAGAGCATCTCCCTTTTAAATCTAAGAGACACTTCATTTCATATTTATCTAGTTGTATTTAGGTACCTTGCCATTTACTTCTACCTTGTATTCATTCTCCTTCGAGAGGAATTATCCCACATATAATGAACTTTGGGGAGCCTCCTCCAACTCCATATAAAGAGGGTATGTCTCCCATTTTGTATTTTTAAGCTACTTCATGCTCTTGGTAAGCTCAATCTAATCCATGTGAGCTTTCCCATTTGACGGTCTAGTCTCTTTGAGTCTCACTCTTTCATTTTGTGAGTACATTGCTCATTTCATTTTGCTTCCACATGTGGACTCTCTGTAGTATGCGGGTTGTTCATATCCTTAAACTCATGGTGGCAACTAAACTCGATATTGCTCATGTCGTGAGATTGAGAAGCTTATCCAAGTAAAACAAGATGGGTTTTTGTGAAGTCCATAGTGAGGTGTTTAAAAGGATCAATCTAGGTTTCAAATATTATGGAAAGAGTTCTCTTTCTTTACAAAAATTTTGTGACTAAAACATGGAAGATGATGTGAACAAATAGAAATATATAAGCGGTTACATATATACCAGAATGAATCCAAGAAAACCCCAAATTCACCCTCAAATGAAAGTGCAACTATAAGCTCATGGTAGTCAACCACAAGACTATATAGCATATCAGTTCCATTATGCACAATATCGACTCAATACTATGACATCCCCACTAACGTCATCAGTGCCCAGTAGTGGGTATAGAACTTAGACTGAATACATGCTCACACACGCATTCCACAACGTACACACACCACGAGCATGAACTCACAAGAAGCTCTGTGAACCGAGTTTCTATCACTTCCGGAAGTGATGGGCAAACTCAGTCATAATGAAGCCTAGCACAAAAAGCAAACAAAAGATAGGAAAAATTATAGAAAATGCATAGCTGATAGGGTATACACACCTATCAACTGGTCGTAACTCGAACGAAGAAGCGGTTACACACTCATAAATAGGGATGGTGTTTTTTCTTTACATCTAAAGGATTGTAATCTATTTAACACTTTGAATGGGAGGTTGTTGGCAAAATCCCCAAAGATACACCATATTCATGGATTCGTACCTTTCCATATTGTAATCGTTTGATAGAGCGTTTGATGTAATGTTATTTAATTTATTCAATTATTAACCAATTTGCAAGCATAAACATCATTTAACTTTTTAATAAATTAGGTTACATGATTGTAAACCAGTCCAAGATCAATCGTGACTAAATGAGCATTTTGTTCATGAAAGAGGTCTCACCAACTCATTCTAAACTTGAAAGGCGAAATAAAGCACATAAGCTTTTTACATATTCCATCTACTACAATTTCATTCTCTATGTATTTTTAGATTCATTGAATAATGTGAAAATGAATGTGCACTCAAAAAATGTAGATGCTTCTGTGTATGTAAGATGACGCCGCTACATCTCAATGTCTTCCTGCCCCCAGCATGGTCGTTAAGTTCCGTGTCATTCTTCAAGGTTCGTTAAGGGCTAAAAGAGAGGCAACGTGTAAGTTCTAGAGTTTGACGCATTATTGGTCCAAGATGTTGTAACAGTACAGACGACAAAGGGAAGGACCTTGTGCCTCCTCTCATGTGCCAGGTTGGATCTCCTTCGAGGAAGAATCTCTCTCTCTCTCTCTCTCTCTCTCTCTCTCTCTCTCTCTCTCTCTCTCTCTCTCTCTCTCACACACACACACACACACACGCGAGCCCTCGCATTGGACGTATATACAGAGATCAGGAAATACCTGGTTCGCGGCCAAAGCTTCTATCCTGCGAACGGAAAACCCAGCACTGTCGCATAGCACATTCGGAAGCTTTCCCGTTGCGGCATGGAGCGATAGAAATGAGGAAGATGATAATGCGGGAACACTAAACAGTGTATCCATATCGTTCAGTGTATGTATTTTCGATGTCCGCTAATCCACGTCATTCGTTTCGCTCGCTTGCAGGCTCTCGAGTCTCTCTTCCAGCCTTCTCCGGTCTTTTTGGAAATTCGCTCATCCATCATACCTCAAGCTTGAAAGAACAGTTCATACATCAATGCGACTTTTTTCTTTATCCAACTGAGAGATCAAATAGTCAACTGACACATCAAATAGTTTACGTGTCGTAGGTGATTTGGTAAAGCTTTCACCTCTTCAGACAAAAGTCATAAGTTTAAACCCAAGTTAAACATCTAATAGCTTTGGCCAGTTTAAACCATTTGTCATCTAGCCTACCAATTGCAACCCAGTTGTATAACGCAATTTAATCCTTGCTTTGTGGGATACGGAGATTCCATGGGTATTATGTTCATTCACTTGTATAGTCATACTTTCAAAATTAAAGCTCACGGAATAAGCGCCTATCGAACCTCCTTTTAAAAAAAAAACTCACACATCAAAGAAACTTTTTTATCTTTACCCCCACATTCAAGAGATGATGTCAACCCTATTGAACCATGGACTTTTACCCTAGGTTCAATGTGTTAACCACTACATCACACACCCCTACTACCTTCTCGCCCTCATATTTTTATCATATTTAAATGTTAAATTAATGTAGCTTTTTTTAATGAGAAATATTTTAAATATTCTCTCGACCTTTACAATGTATCCTTTTATAACGTTCAAGTGCCCTTTTTTTATGAGAGATATTTTAGATGTTCTATACACATCTACAATGCATTGTTTTATACCATTCAAGTGCCCCTTCCTCTAATGATAAATATTTTCTATGTTTTATGGACCTTTAAATGTTTTTTTTTTCATTTGAAAAGAAACATGGCCATAAGAATAGTAGTCATGTTATATTTAGAAAGTTATTTTTTTAAGAATAGAGGAAATCATTTGAAATGTCTTTTTTTTCCTTTGATCATATCTTGTGGGGTTCACTTTTGTAAAGCAAAAGTGCAAGATATGATCATGATATCCTTGTTTCATTTGTGGAACTCTTATTAGGTAGAAGCTAAAAGATTATCTCATTCTAGTTGACCCCAAACCCCTTCTAGATTCATTCAAATTTTGTTCTGATTTTATCCTATATCCTTACAGCACTTGAATTCTTGCTTTGTTCTTCTTTGCCTAGGAGATAGCATATATCCCATTTGATCTAATTAGTGACCCTCATATTCATGTCCCTACTCACAAAAGTTTTCTTTAAGTTTTAGAGCATCTTGTAAAGAGATGATGATGATTGGTCCATGGTGACATAAAAAACAAAGTATTATCTTATCAATCGCCTCAAATGGGCGCCTCCTTTGTGTATTGAGCTTTGCGCATACTATAATTACAATCCCATTGCACTTAAGAGATATGGATACATTGAGCCCCTCAAAGTCCAATGGACCCAAAGATCATGTTGTCTTGTGCTTCATCCTTGATCTTTTAGACACCTTTGGATTGGATTTTCAATGAACACGATGGAATTTTTTGTCTTATGACTAATATTAGAGCAAAGATCTATAAGCAAGTTCTAAAGGCTTCTCTAAAACTCTACCAAACTTTGTTCCCCAATATTATACATAGTATTAAGGTCGCCTAAAAGTTTAGGGCTTCCATAAGAGTTGTAAACGTATAAGTTGATGAGTATATGAAGAAATATTCAATGCACGAATGCGTCGTACTTCCAAAAAGAAGAACTATAGGTGGGATATCTTTTAAGATCCCAAATGATTTTTCACTTTTGATCTTTAGAAGGACATGAAGAACATGTTTTAAGTCATTTATGTGGGTGTTTGAAACTTTATTTATGCAAAGAGACATTATATAGGGCACATGTTAGCACACCCTTTGGTTTGTTTCAAGGTCTTCATATCTCTTAAGAATGTGTTATTGATGGCTAGAGATCCCAAAACAAATCATAGACTAGTAAGAAAAAGCTAAAAGCTAGAGAAACTTCTATGAAAGAATGGTTTGAGTCTCTTCATTATTAAAGGATTACCAAGAACATACTTATTAAATATTTTTTCATGTATATGTTTGCATGCCATAAGCATGATTGATATGTGTGTGTTTTCTATGTGTTGATTTATTAAGCACATCTAGGATCTAGCATAGTCCCCTTTGATGGCTCACAAGATCTCCCAATCCATTGTTTGTGTACATTAAAGTGAGATATTGATTTAATATCCATTTTGAAACCGCCTGATCATCAAGATCACCTAGCATCCAATTCAATTGTCAACCCAAGAGGTGTTGATATATTTAGGTAGTGATGTGTGTGAACACTCTAGGACCGCCGGGGCACTTTTTTCCCTCTTTAAGAGGTTTTTTTCCCCCGGCTTGTATATACGCCTATTGCCCTAATGGCCTACTTATCTTTGTACATTCTCTAGTAATACATTCAGTCTTGTGTGTTGTGCTCCAAGCTTCTTCTTCTTCCTTGTGCTGTTCGCGTGCTTCCGCAGACGTCTAACTCCAACAATTGGTATCAGAGCAGGTCGTTGCTTCTTCTAGGGCGCCGTCGACACTCCTTCGTTTGCAGTCTCAGATTCGCACAAAATTTGGTGAGCATACTCAGGGTGTTTCCGAGATCAAAACCGCTTCGCTCTGTGGTGCCGAAATCGCGATCTGAGCTTGTTTCGGCCTCCGAACGCACTATCGCAGTGCTTGTGCAGGCTATTTCGTCCTTTTGTGCCAAAGGTATATACCAGTTTCTGTTCGCCAGTTTAAGCGTCTCGAAGTCTGCTACAGGTCTAGCAGAACTCGTCTGGGCAGTTCTATTCAACTTTTTGAGATACAGCCAATTTTCTGCATCAAGGTATTTTAGTCACCGGCCATGGCTGAAAGCAGTGATGTATTTCGTATGTTGGCTGTTGAGGATAAGTTGGATGGTACCAACTACCCATTATGGGCTTATAGATGCGACATGTACTGGTTGCAAAAGGATTGTGGAACATTGTGCAGGGTGTTGAAAGACGTCCTGTTACACCTGTAATGACAGGTACTGCAAATACAGGTGTTGGAGCTGATGAAGATGGTGTCGAAGATGATATTCCGCAGATTCCTGTTCGTGCTGCTGTTTCTGTTGCACCTACTGCAGAGTAGATTCGTTGGGATGGCAGAGATGCCTAGGCACATGCATTGATAGCTTTTTCTGTCAAACGTGCCATTATTCCTCACATTCGCTCTTGCAGAACAGCAAAGGATGCTTGGGATACACTTACCACTTTGTACCAGGCTAGGAATGAGGCTCGTGTTGCTTACCTCCGAAAACAGTTGGAGAGTGAGCACATGAATGAAGGTGATTCGATGGACAGTTTTCTTACAAAGATCAAAGACCTGAAGGAACAATTGATTTCTGCTGATGAGGTTATACCAGATAGCTCACTTGTGCAGACCGTTCTGAATGGTCTTTCGGATTCATATCAGAGTTTTGCCTCTACTCTTCGATTGATGATGAAAGGCAATCCGAATGCCTTGTCATTTGAGGAATTAGTCTCTGTTCTGTTGCAGGAAGATCAGTCCAGGCAGAACAGGTCCATTATGCGTGTTGCAGATCAAGCTTTCCTGGCTAGTCAGAAGGGCAAAGGAAAATGGAGCTCTTCTACTAGTAAGCAGAAATCTGCAAATGCTGCACAATCGAAGAACCAGGATAAAGATGAGAAGAAATCAGAAAAGCAGAAATTGTTCTGCAAGTACTGTAAAGGAAATGATCATATTATAAAGAATTGTCCAAAACTGGCTGCTAAAGAGGCAAAGAAGAAAGAGGCTGGAATGGTTGTTGCAGAGGCCTCTACACCAACAACAGAGTCTGCAAATCTTGTGCAGGAAGAAGAATGGGCGTTTACTACTGTCTGCAGTTTTGACCCATCTTCTCATGATCAGTGCATGTTTGCAGTAGACTCAGATGTTTGGTACTTTGACAGTGGGGCAACCAAACATATTACCTCGCAGCGCAATTTCTTCTCTTCACTCGAGCCTGCCCCTACAAGGAATACTGTCACATGCGCCAATAACTCCTCTTATCCTGTTATGGGAGTTGGTAAGATCATTCTGACTACTGCTGATGGTAGTTCTTTCACTTTGTCAGATGCTTTATTTGTGCCAGGGATAAAAAAGAACCTGTTATCAGTTTCTGCATTAGCCAAGATTGGCTTGGTTGTGAAATTCGTTGATGACAGGTGTACAGTCCATGATCTCTCAAATGGCGATGTGATTATTGCTTCTGGCATTTTATGTCGTGGGCTGTATAAGCTCATAGACTATGAAAAATCTGTGAATGATTTGGCATGTGCAGTTCATGATTCTCAGGCTATGTCAGATGCAAAGCTTTGGCATGCAAGCTTTGGTCATCTGAATTTTGCTAGTTTGTTACGCCTGCAGAAATCTGAAATGGTGTCCTCTTTGCCCAAACTTGAGGCACCTGGAAAACATGTTTGTGAAGGCTGTATTTTGGGCAAAATGCAGCGTTCTTCCTTTCCAAAAGATGGTTCAGTTCGGGCTATGCAGAAATTGCAGCTTGTACATAGTGATGTCTGTGGTCCTATGCAGACACCCTCTTTTGGAAATTACCTTTACTTCGTGACTTTCATTGATGATTTTTCCAGGCATGCATGGGTATATCCACTCAAAGCAAAGTCTGAAGTGTTCATGTGCTTCAAACAGTTTTTGGTTTTGGTTGAAAATCTGTCAGCATGTAAAATGGGCACCCTCCGTTCTGATCGAGGGGGGGAATATATGTCTTCAGATTTTAATGCATTTCTGGCTGAACGTGGGATAAAACACCAGTGTACAATGCCATATACACCTCAACAGAATGGAGTTGCTGAACGAAAGAACAGGTCACTCATGGAGATGGCGAGGTGCATGGTCAAAAGTCAGGCTTTACCACATAGTTTCTGGCTTGAGGCTGTCATGTGTGCAGCATATGTACTGAACAGGTGTCCCACGAAAGCGTTGCAGTCTATCACTCCATATGAGGCTTGGCATGACCGCAAGCCATCTGTTGCTCATCTGCGTGTTTTTGGTTGTTTGGCATATGCATTAGTGCCTGAACAACATCGCAGAAAATTGGATGATAAGGCAGTAAAATGTATATTTGTTGGGTACAGTTCTGAAAGTAAAGGCTATCGTCTGTATCATCCACAGACTAAACGCATTCTGGTTAGCCGTGATGTTGTCTTTGTGGAAGATGCTATTCAGCCATTGCTTTCATGTACTAAGGAGACATCTGTTAGCTCCAAAGACATGTATGATACTTTGATGCCTCTTTTTACAGGTGGACAGGCTAGCGCTGGTCCTAATGAGGCAACTTCTCAGCCTTTGCAGGCTTCATATGATGATGAAGATCATTCCATTTCTGATGCAGATTTACATGATGCACTTGTTGATGAGAGAGCTGATATTGAACATGCAAAAACTATGCCAAAATGGCTGGTGCAGACTTTGCGTGACAGCAAATTAGATGCACCTTTGTCATATCGTACTCGTTCAGGCTCTCATAGTACCTCCTTTGCATCAGATTGCTATGCTATGGCTGCATCTAGTCTCTGTGACGAGAATGAGCCTGTTTCTTTTGATGAAGCACAAAATTCAGAAAATTGGATGGCTGTTATGCAATCTGAATATGATGCTATAATGAAGAATGGTACATGGTCTTTATGTGACTTGCCTCCTGGCAAGAAGGCCATTGGCACTAAGTGGGTATACAAGCTGAAGCGTAAACCTGATGGTACAGTTGACAGGTATAAGGCTAGGCTTGTTGCAAAGGGTTATGCGCAGGAAAGAGGCATTGATTTTGATGAGACCTTTGCACCTACATGCCGTATGACTACTGTTCGGAGCATTTGTGCACTTGCAGCCCATCATGGTTGGAATGTACATCAGTTGGACATTAAAACAGCATTTCTGAATGGTGACTTGCATGAAGAAGTGTATGTTTTTCAGCCCCGTGGCTTTGTGCAGAAAGGGCATGAAAACCAGGTGTGCAGGTTAAAGAAGGCGTTATATGGTTTAAAGCAAGCACCACGTGCTTGGTATGAGAAAATACATGCCTATCTGATTGCACATGGTTTTGAGAACAGTCCAACTGAAAGCACCTTATATGTTAAGCGTGCTAATGATGTGCTTTTGATCATTGTTGTCTATGTAGACGACATGCTTCTCACTGGTCCTCTTGAGAAGCATATTGCTGATTTCAAGGCTGATTTGCATGCCTCATTTGAGATGTCTGATTTGGGGCATTTGCATCACTATTTGGGCATTCAGTTTATGCAAGTTGATGGTGGAATGGCTTTGTGTCAAACGAAATATATTGACACATTATTGCAGCGTTTTGGCCTTGAAGACTGTAAGCCTATTGCCACTCCTATGGAGACAGGTTTACGATTGAGTCTTCATGATGCTGGAGATGCATTTGATGTTGTTCTCTATCAGCAGGCTGTTGGATGCTTGATTTACTTATGCATTACTCGGCTAGATATTCAGTTTGCTGTCTCACAGATGAGCAGGTTTATGCATTGCCCAGGAGTCACGCATTGGAAAGCGGTTAAGCGCATCTTTCGCTACTTGAGTGGTACTCGGCTACTTGGGTTGTTTTATCCCAAGGGGGGATCACTACCGCCAGATTTGCATGCTTTTTCTGACTCAGATTGGGCTGGTTGCTATGACACTCGTGTGTCCACCAGTGGTTTTTGCTTCATGCTTGGTAGCTCATGTATATCTTGGTTGAGCAAGAAGCAGCCTACTGTGGCCACTTCCAGTTGTGAGGCTGAGTATAGGGCAGCTTTCACAGCGACTGTTGAGTGTGTGTGGCTCAGACGCCTTATGGCTGATTTGGGTGTTGGCCAGTCTTCTGCCACCACCATCTTCACTGACAGTCAGAGCGCATTGGCAGTTGCGAGGAACCCTGTGTTCCATGCTCGCACCAAGCACATTGAGGTGCATTATCACTATGTCAGGGAGAGGTTCTCTGCTGGGGAGATCAGCTTGGCATATGTGCCCACGCAGGAGAACATTGCAGACCTTTTCACGAAGGCTCTGCCTAGGGAGAAGTTTGAAGCTTTCCGCAAAGCTTTGGGCTTACTTCCTTTTGTGGAGTGATTTCCACATAGCTCGGCACTTCCTTATACATGAGTGCCAGCTCCTTGTTCACCGCATCACTCCCAGGGGGGATTTGTTGATATATTTAGGTAGTGATGTGTGTGAACACTCTAGGACCGCCGGGGCACTTTTTTCCCTCTTTAGGAGGTTTTTTCCCCCCGGCTTGTATATACACCTATTGCCCTAATGGGCTACTTATCTTTGTACATTCTCTAGTAATACATTCAGTCTTGTGTGTTGTGCTCCAAGCTTCTTCTTCTTCCTTGTGCTGTTCGCGTGCTTCCGCAGACGTCTAACTCCAACAAGAGGCAATCAATGGAATCCTTGATATGAAAGACATGCCTTCATTGAATTCAAGAAATTTGCAAACAATTGATTGTCTCTAGCCACCCACAAGGGTTTCCTCATTCAATTCACGTAGTAGTCATCAAATACATTGTTGTCATGGAGACATGCAAAAATGAAAAATCATATGCATGCAAGGATAATTGACTTATGTCTTTGAAACCATTTTTTTCCCTACTATTCATCGCATGTTGAACCGGCTAACATGTTAATCACCATCCAAGTCACACCTGTGTGAATGTGCGTCATTGGAACGTAATGTTCTACCATCCTCTTTAATGATACATATGGACCTTGGATTCCGATAATTATTTTTATTATGCACGAGATTATTACCTCTTAGACTAGACTAGACACAAGATTACTAGAATATGTATTTTATTACACGATAGGTCATGCACTGCATGACAATACAACATTATATAGCTAACGTAGGAAGTTCGACAACACGGGACTAATAGGTATGAAAAAACAAAGAAGACAAGAAACAAAAAATCCCATAACCTTGGATTGAAGGTGTGAAATATGGTATCGTACTTACGAGATCTCCGTTGAAGGAGATGAACAAGATAGAACTGCATTACAATACAACATTGTATAACTAACATAGGAAGTTCGAGAACACAAGACTAATAGGTATGAATAAATAGAAGGCAAGAAACAAGAGATCCCATAACGTGGGATTGATGGTGTGAAACATGCTATCATACTTACAAGATCTCCCTTGAAGGAGATGAACAAGATAGAAGGCAAGACTAGACATGACCTTGTACTCTGAGATTACAAGATAATAAGACTACGAGCTCTGTACTAGACAACACTAGAACAAGGAAGTAGGCAATAAGAAGAGCTAGATTTAGAAGCTACTTACTTAGAGACTGCAACCTCTTAAGCTCCCAAGACTAGAATTAGCAATATTAAGGATCTCTATGGTCAACCCCTCCATAAATAGGTATCAAAAGTTAGCCATTTAGGGTGGTTATCAAGGGTGATTGCACGTGATAATCTTGATGATGGTGTCAACAAGCCAAAACAAGGTCTCTGGATGTTGAAACAAGGCACATTCTATACATGATGGTAATGTTGGATCTAAATTCTTCACCAATTTTTAATATGGAGAAGTTCCATAGGATGACATCTTCTTGGAGTTTGAGGTCTGCGAAAGCATGCAAGCAACACAAGGAAGAAGAAGAAGCTTGGAGCACAACACACGATACTGAATGTATTACCAAGAGAATGTACAAAGATAAGTGACATGTTAGGGTTATAGGCGTACATACAAGTCGGGGGAAAAAACCACCTAAAAAGGGAAAAAAGTGCCCTATCAATCCTAATGTGTTCACACACATCACTACCAAACTATATCAACAAATCCCCCTAGGAGTGATGCGGTGAACAAGGATTTGGCACTCATGTACTCTCTAGGCAGAGCCTTTGTGAAAAGGTATGCAACGTTCTCCTATATGGGCACATATGCCAAACTGATATCTCTCGTAGAGAACCTCTCCTTGACATAATGATAGTGCACCTCAGTATGCTTAGTGCGAGAATGGAATACAAGGTTCCAATCAGCTGCCAATGCGCTTAGACTTTCAATGAAGATGGTGGTGGTAGAAGATTGATCAACACCCAAATCAGCCATAAGGCATCTTAGCCACACTCACTCAATAGTCATTGTGAAAGCTAACCTATACTCAGCCTCACAACTAGAAGAGGCCACAGTAGATTGCTTGTTCAACCAAGATATACATGAGCTACCGAGCATGAAGCAAAAACCATTGGTGGACACACAAGTGTCATAGCAACCAGCCCCGTCAGAGTCAAAAAAACCATGTAAATTTGGTGGTAGTGATCCCCCTTAGGATAAAACAATCCAAGTAGCTAGGTACCACTCAAGTAGCCAAACATGTGCTTAACCTCCTTCCAATGCTTCACACTTGGGCAATGCATAAACTTGCTCATCTATGAGATAGCAAACTGAATATTTGGTCGAGTAATGCATAAGTAAATCAAGCATCCAACAACATGCTGATAGAGAACAACAGCAAATGCATCTCCAGCACCATGAAGTCTCAACCATAAACCTCCAAAACAACTCAGTTTTAGTAAGCTCCTATTGGGGCAGAGCTAATACCTAACGGCAAAGGGTTTTCTTTAGCACTAATACCCAACAGTAGACAAGAGCGGCATTAGGTTTGTAGTCTTCAAGGGCAAAATGCTGCAATAGTGTGTCAATATATTTTGTTTGACACAAGGCTATTCCATCATCAAATTGCATAAATTGATGCCCAAATAATGATGCAAATACCCCAAATCTAACATCTCAAATGAGGCATGTAAATAAGCCTTAAAGTCAGCAATATGCTTTTCATTAGGACCAATGGGAAGCATGTCATCAACATAGACAACAATGATTAGAAGCACATCATTTGCATGCTTAACATATAAGTGTAGACAGTACACATGCGGAAGCAAAATGAAATGAAGAGTGTACTCACAAAACAAAGAGTGTGACTCAAAATGAGTAGACCATGAAATGGGTAAAGTCGCGTGGATTAGAAATGAGCTTGCCAAGAGCATGGAGTAGGCTCCTCAAGCTTCTAACCAAATACAAATGGGGAGAGGCCCTCCTTATATAGAGTTGGGATCTCCAAAGTACATCTCATGTGGGATAATTCCCCTAAAAGGAGAATGAATACAACTGGTAGAAGCACATGGCAAGGTACCCAAATACAAAGGATATAATATAAAATGGAAATGAAATGGAAATAGAGTGACTCCAAGGTACGAAAGGGAGATGCACTCTCTTATTCTCAACACCCCCTCTGCAGCTCCATTTTGTAGTGTATGGAGGCTGGTAGGGTATGAGAGAAAGGTCCACCAAGAATGTATCACCAGCAGTAGCATGAGCACCAAATAGGAAGTCGTTGTCTAGGAATCCATAGCCTCCAAGTGGTATTGACCATGCGGGATCACTAGGTACTCCATAAGATGTCCACCAGATGGATCAAGCGGATGCTCTAGAGGTACGCCACCAACGAGGCATAGTAAAGGAACAAGATCTCATTGGACGAGATCACCTCCATGCATGATAGGTAGGATGACTTCATGTGGTACATAGGAACCTCCATGACTTTGACAATATCCACCACGAGATGGGTATTGCCAAGAAGTAGGTCCTGCAAGAGTGAAACATAAAGCATGAAGCATAAAATCATAGTCACATGGTAGTACATGTGTATGTTGTAGTTCTCCATGGAGTTTACAAAGTCCTGCTATGTATCGGTAGAACCATGGAAGCCCCCTCTGAACCGCGAAGCTGGCTCAGAATAGGATCCAACAGAGTGATGAATCCAAGTAGATGGAGGAGTGTCCTGTGGTAGATGAAAGGATGTAGGACTCCATGAATGGAAGAGTACATGCTTAGAATGCTGCTATAGATGAGGTAAGTGGACTCTTGAAGATAGGAATGGAAAATGTCGAGTCACTGATCCTGGAGTAATGCCCAACTGAAGCTGAGGGGAAATATAAGCCTTCGATGGTAAGATAAGAGGTGTAGCCATCTGAGGTATAAGTTGAGATGATATCTCTGATTCCTCCTTCTCCAAAACTCTATCATGATCGGGAAAGTCATGTACAAAGAGAGCATGCTCCACATAGTGTGACTGTTCAAAATTGGAATGATCCCACTCTGAAGCGAAAATGGGAGGACCAAAAAGGGATGAATACTTAGAGTATTCATCAAAGGTGCAATCTTTGGTTACTGTAACTGAGTGACTCTTTGGGTCATAGAGTTTGTATGCCTTTTGTTGCTCATTGTACCCAATGAAAATGTAATGCTTAAGCCAATCATCATCATGGCCTTGGACATGGGCATCACTACCAAAGATGCAAAAATAGTTCACACTTGGCTTCTTCTTAAAGTAAGCTTCAAATGGTTTTTGGGTCTTCAAGACATCTGAAAAACCTCTATTCTGGATGTGTACTGTTGTGTGTACTGCTTCACCCCAAAACTTTAATGGAAGTTGCTTTTGATTAAGCATAACTTTGGCCATCTTAATCACATTCTGACTCTTCTGTAAGGCAATACCTTGTTGAGTATCTTGTATTGCTTGATACTTGATTACATGTTGCTTCAAGTACTTGGAGAAGTTCTAATTGGCAAAGCTACTATCTCCAGTTGATTGGATGATCTTCAAAGAACTTGAAAAGTCTTCTTCAACTATTTGTGTCCACTCCTTGAACTTGGAAAGGGCATCCTCTATATGCTTGAGTGAATAAACCCATTTGTATCTAGTGAAGTCATCTACTATCAAGAAGAAGTAGATTGACCCACTTAGAGAAGGTGTTTCCGTAGGTCCACAAATGTCGGCATGGACTAATGCTAAGGGTTTATTTGCAAAAATGGATGCTTCTTTGGGCAAAGGGGTAATTGTTTGCATGGCACATGCTTGGCAATTTAATTCCACTTGTGCGATCCTAGGTAAACCTTTGACAAGATGATTGGAAGAGATCTTAGCTAAGCAAGAGGTATGTCCAAATCCGCACTGCCACAAGCTAAAACTTGAATCTTTGGCCATAAAACTTGAAAGCTTATAGAGGCCCTTGTCTTCATATCCTTGAGCTATCACTTCATTGGATTTGTGATCAATGATTTGAACTTTGTTATGATCGAATTGTACTATCATGTTGCACTTTGTAATGGGCTTCACTAAGAGAAGGTTTTTACAAAGGCTTGGTACATAAATAACATCCTTGAGTAACTTGGTCTCGCCTTCAGAGTTGATGACTTGAACTTTCCCTCTTCCTTGGATTTCAATACACTTGTTGTCTCCAAGGTAAACTTGACCTTGATGCTCTTCAAACTCATGAAAATCATCTTTGTCATTGCACATATGTGACGAAGCACCACTATCAAAAATCAATTCTTTCTTGGGAGTGGTTGTCACAAGTGCTTTGTATTCAGTTGTGAGAAATAGATCTTCACTTGTGCAGTGAGAATGATGTTCGGTTTTTGAATTAGACTTAGACTTGTCCTTGTTCTTTTTCTTGAAGCAATATTTCTTGATGTGGCCAGGCTTGCCACAAAAATTACAAGTGAACTTCTTCTTATCTTTCTCCTTCAATTTTGGATCGCCTTTTTGCCCTTTATGTTTGCGGAAGGTGGCTTTAGCCTTCATGGCTATTTCTTGGGTAGTCTGGGTATGTTGCCGAGAGTCATGAAGAAGCAACAGTCTCCTAACTTCTTCCCAAGTGAGTGCTTTCCCTCGATTGTACAAGGTCGTCACAAAGGTTTCATACGACCTAGGTAGTTTGTTAACACTACAAGAAAAAGGGGGGGTAGCGACACCCTTGAATTGGAAAAAAAACGAGAAATGTCGCTTATGCGACGAGGTCGTCGCATAAGCGACGGTAGGAATTTTGAATTTTTTTCTTTTTCCCGACCCTCGTCGCATAAGCGATGCTAGCGTCGCTTATGCAACGCTAATTAAAGAGCGTTGCTAATTTCATCGCTGCCTAGCAACGGTATGAGTGATGTTGGCAAACTGCAGAGCGTCGCATATGCGACGCTCTGGAATGTAAAAAAAAAAATATTTTGATTTCTCCCGGCACATTTGTGTCGGGACTTGGACGCGAGCAAGAAGAGACCAAGAGAGAGAAAGAGAAAGAGAGAGAGAGAGAGAGAGAGAGAGAGAGAGAGAGAGTGCGAGAGAGAGGGCCGCACAAACTAACAGCAAGCAGGTATGCGCACACACACACACTTACACACACATACATATGTACA
>CM035411.1:142156532-142179032 GCA_020310875.1 Ceratopteris richardii | reverse complement strand
ACACCTCCGACGTCCTACTAGAGAGATGTCTCTCCTCCCAACCTTATGCCTCTATATATAGCTACTCGAATCAACGAGGATCATAATATATGTAAAGATATATACACATCATGTAGATAGGATACATATATATAAAATGGAGTAGATATATTATGCATCACACATACATGCCTAAATGCACACATAAATATATATATACATACTAACATATTTACATGTACACATTTACACATAGACATATATACATATATACATGTACACATCACATACACATGCCTACATGCACACATAAACATATATATATATGCATACATATTTACATGTACATATTTACACATAGACACATATACATATATACATGTACACAATTATAAGCACTTGCATATATTACATGAATATTTTACATAAATGCATATGCATATATACACATATGCATATTTAACACATGTATACATATATCACACACATGCAAACACATACATATACATGAAATACATATATATGCATACTAACATATGTATACATATAATACACATGAATGTACACACATATGCATACATACATGATAAAACTTTGCTCCTCGAAGATAAAGCTATATATAAAATAATTAGGCATACCCTCGAGCTTCATGTTCTAACTTAGAAGAACATGATTTCATCTCTCTAATAGGATTCATCATTATTCAAGTTAATAAAAAAAAACCTATTATCTGATATCCATTCAGAAGCTTCAAGTTATTGATCAATAACTAGAGTAGAATTTACTATCTAATATGCTCATATGTTTTCATTATTGCCATCATTTTGGTAAGACATCAATATAGTCTCATCTTCATTATCCTTATTGATTTCATTTATTTCTTCTATTGTTAAATCTATGTTCTCATGAATCACATCATCTATTGATGGATTAATATCTATTTCTGGTAATTCCTCTTCCTCATCAGTAGAATCAGCATGTAGAGAATTATCCTCTTCATAAAAAAGATTAGTATCATTATCACGTATAATGATTCTAATTTCTATTTCAGATGTTGATGTATCAATATCTGATGCTGAATCATCAAGAGGACTTTCTTCGATCTCTCTAACAATAAACTATTCAAACAATGACCTACCTCTAGGTTGCACATGAATGACTTGCCACCAAGGATGAGCATCTGGGTTTTTATAAAAAAATGCTTGTTTAATATGCCTAGGAAGAATATATGGTTCTTTAGTAGATCGCATTACCTTGGAAGAATCAATTGCCCAAAACCCAGATAACTCCTTTCTTAATGTAGAATTACTACCTTTATACTCCGCTCGAAACCAGTCAACCTTCAAAATGACCTATCAAAATATATAACAATAAAAACCCATTATTAGGTGCTTAAAAAAATAACTAACTCTAAAAAAAATATATAAACTTTTTTCTACGTGTTTGAATGTACGAAATGAAATTTCGTAGATACCAACAATAGTTCCTACGTAACCAAGTTTGCTATCTATAAGGTTCGTGTCTTTTGAGCTAGCACGTGATAGTTGCTTGAAAGAAGCAACAATACTAGAATCCTCTGTTTTACATAAAGAATCAATGGCTTTGATTTTAATATGCTTTCCAAAAGCCCACATATTAGTGAACATTCGAGCCTGCAAAATAAATTCAATTAGTAAATGGAAACTAACATACATATATGAAAAAAATAAAATATTATTTTAATAAAATTACCTTTCGTTCACAACCTATCATTAACTCTCTTTGCTCATCTAAGATTTCTTCATTATTTGCGTTGGCGCATTGCAAACGACTATATAGCCAATCCATGAAAGAAGGTATATTTGTAATCTCATTATTATCGAGATTACGTCTAGATCTTTTGTTTTTTCGCCTTTTACTTCGGAGACTTTGAAGTTCCTCGTACTCGCAAAGGAATGCTTGCATGCATTCGCTATTATATGCTACAAAAGTAGAAACATCATTTTTTTCTTGAAATGTAAATAAGAATGGAACCCCCTTACCTGATAATACCTCATCTGTTATTTTTGAAGAAGACTCGTTGGTCCATGCACGTGGAGCTTCTTCATGAACTCTTTCAAGGTATTCACTAACGTAATACATGCACTCTTCAAGCATCCAACCCTTTGCCACGGATCCTTCTGGTTTTGCTCTTTGTCGCACATAACCTTTTAGTATTCCCATAAATCGCTCGACCCAAAACATCCATCGAGTGTTGACTACACCTGCAATCTCTATCTCATCTACAAGATGGACTAATAAATGAACTTGAATATCAAAAAATGAAGTAGGAAGTTCTTTTTCCATCAAACATAGTAGCTCTTTGGATTCACGTTTTTTTTGTGGGATCGAATTTTTATCGATCTCTTTGGATGTAATCCACCTATACATATCATAAAAACAATTATAAAGAAGTTAATTAAAAAATAAAAGATATCCAATATTCATACATATTAAATATAAAAGTATCATAATTACCTTATAAGTGATCCAAGACGATAGATCACATCTCGTACTCCTTTCGTTGTACATCCATCGATAACCAAAGGTAAAATATGTTTCAAAAAGTTATGCCAGTCATGGGTCTTTAACCCAGATAAGCTCTTATCATCCATAGTAAACATGTTTTGAAACGATGCTCCATATCCTATAGGAGTCTTAATCAATTGAATTCTATTGTTGATAGTCTGTATCTCTTTTGTTGTAAGTACCCAAGGAGCAGATGCATAAGTCGTTTCTTGTCTATGTCTATCAAAAACTGGCCATAACTTTGGTTTGGATTTTTGATCTTTCAAATCATTCCTTGATGCTGTGGTATCTTTTAGTCCAAGAAGATGTTGCCATAGTGAATAACCAATATTTTTGAATATATGCATAGGATCAAGAAGATGACATACTTTTAACTCTTTCCAATACTCCAAAGAATACCATATTGATACGTTCTCTACGAGTGCCAATTTTCCTTTACCCTCTGTTCACATACTCATTATCTGAATCATCATTGAAGATTTCTACTTTTGGATCTATCAGAGGTCCATCTGTCCATTTTTTATACCAATCCATAGGCGTCATAGGTTTTGGATACTGGCCTGTTTCAAGCTTTCCATTAAAATGTATCGCTTCTCTTTTAGATCTTAATGGATGATCATCAGGCAAGAATCGTCGATGTCGAAGATAAATATTTTTGTTGAGATTCTTACTATAGATTGATCTCAACCAATCACCACAATATGGACAAGCTTTATAACCCTTAGTAGATATTCCTGCATCATGGAAAATGATAAAAATATAATTAGATTAAATCATATTTATTTACATGCATATTGAATAAAAAAATTACATCAATACCTGAACAAACGCCATATCCAGGAAAATCGTGAATAGTCCAAGCCACAATACCACGAACCGTAATATGTCTTTCATTGATGCTTTTAGATACATCAATGACATTAATACCTCTCCATAACTCTTGAAGATCGTCAATGAGAGGAGCAAGATATCCATTCATATCTTTAACTTGTCTTTTGCCTGGGATTAAAAGTGAAAGCATTAAATGTTCCTTTTTAATGCTAAGATATGGCGGAAGATTGTAGTTTATGACTACCACTGGCCATGTTGACCATTTACTGGATTTCATGGAGAATGGATTAACCCCATTTAATGCAACTCCTAACTTTAGATTCTCTGGATTTTGTGCAAATTCAGGCCATGTAGAATCAATATGATGAAAAGCAACACTATCATGAGGAATTCTGATTATTCCATCACTAATTTTGTGATCATGTCCCCAAGTCAAAAGCTTTGATAATTCGGGGCTTTGAAACATATGTCTAATCCGTGGAGCCAATGGAAAATGTCTCAATACCTTTTTTGGGATTTTACCTTCTTCACCCTTATATCGAGGAGATTGACATTTGGGACATGTCAAAGAGTCTGCATATTCACCTCTATATAAAATAGAATCGTTAGGACATGCATGTATACATTGATAATCTATACCAAGATTGTTGATTATCTTCTTCATTTCATCATGTGAGGTAAGAAGAATATTCTGACTTGGTAAAAACTTTTCAGATAATAACCTGTAAGTTTATCAAAAAAAGATATATTAAAAAAGGTAAATAAATAAATATACATATAGACATGTAGGTTTTTATTCTTACTTTAGATAAGGTAAGAACAAGAACTTGAATTGAATGGACACTTTTTGTCGTGCACATCTCTTAAAACTATTAATGCATCTTTCAAAATATTTACACAAAATTTGATTGTTTTGGATGGCAAGATACGATTGTTTGTTTTGGAGGATATGAAGTATGTACCTTCATTGAATGATTTGTCGATTCACACTTTCAAACTGAACATATGTGTGAATCGACAAATCATTCATATCCTGCAAAACAAACAATCGTATCTTGCCATCCAAACAATCGTATCCTGCCATCCAAACAATCGTATCCATTCAATTCAAGTTCTTCTTCTTACCTTATCTAAAGTAAGAATAAAAACCTGCATGTATATATATATATATATATATATATATATATATATATATATATATATATATATATATGCATATATATATAAATAGATAGAAAATTGAAAATTATACCTTAATAGTGTCGAAACAGATACATTACTCCATCCAAAACGATTTTGAAGGTTGAGAATAAGTAAGCTCGCACTTAGTCGTGTCAAACGACTTCCTTCATATACATGCTTTAGACATTCCTCTCGAAGATATTTCTCATTTTTAGAAATATCAATGCTCTCACTGTCATTTTGATACCAATCCTCAATAAAATCTGCCATGCCATCATCTTCATCATTGTCACACAAATCTTGTACTTTATCGTCTTTTGAATATAGATCTTTCAACTTTGCATATTGCACAGGATTAGTTTTGCATAGCCTCCTCATGGAAGCTTCTGATAATTGTGGTCTTACTGGTAATTGTGAATGATGTGGACGAATATCATCAACATCATACGTTAGAATCTACACATATAAATAAAACTCATTAGTATTCCATAAATGAATAAAAAGTAAACTTCAAATGTAAAATTAAGTATATAACTTATTAAATATGGATAGAAAATTTTTATTCTCTTTAGCTAAAAGGTGCTCTTGGAGGTCTACGCCATCCATAATTCACTAATAGTTCATCACCAGCATGTAATGTAGTAATAGCATTGACAACTATGTATCTTGATACATCTCTACTCATGTATGGTGATTCATGACTATTTTCACGCTCCTCAAATGTGCAATTAGTCCTTGAACTATTATGTAACCCTCGACTACTATTTTTTTAACCTGCTATATTTCCATGTGTGTAAGGTCTTCCATCAATATATAATCTTTCATTTTCTGCATGTAAAATCCTTCTACTAGTAAGGGATGCTGCGTTCAAGCATATTCCATAAGTACTCATGCTTTGAACATAACGTGAAAGTCAATGCCAATCTCCCCATCCATATATAGGACCACAAAATGACATAAGAGTGACTTCAGAGTTCGGAGGCACATACAAATCCTCTACAATAAAGAGACCACGACCAGCATTAGTAATAGTGGATGGCGCAATCATATAGCGATTACCCCAAAAGTTGAAAACCTCTCCATCTAAAGGAAGTGGTCCTCTATTCCATCCTCCATATCTTCTTCTATCATATGTTTGTACTAAAGAACGATCATGAGCTGGTAATGGATAATCTCCAGCCGTTTCATTCTCTAAACCAGGAGGTAGAGGATTTCTAGAAACCTCTGCTTGCAATTGATGAACATCAAGTCCATGACGTGTACGAGGTATATTAACATTATGAGAAAAATCATCATCATCATCATCATCGAGCAAGTATTCCTGTATATCAACAATAATTTGATTTTATATATGGTTTTTAAATAAAATAATGACATTAATATATATAGAAAATACATACCCAAGCATTATCACGTTGACTAGGTGATGGTGCACACTCGAAAGTACCATACTCTGCCTCATGTTCAATACATTCCAATCGTGGTCTTCGATACGTGCCATAACAAGAGTTACACCAACATATATATGCTCTTCATAGTAAAATTCATCATAATTCCTATCGGAGGACACATGTGAAGTCGTTGCATGGGTAGGAGGTGGTGGAGTACCCTTTGATTGATCAGAATCTACACATAATAAGAAACATAAAAAAAAATATAAGTTATGTATCCATCAAATATATTTAAAATTAAATATTTCATATACTTACAGTATAAAGTCGTTGCACGATGAGGAGACGGTGGTGGAGTTCCATATGATTGATCAGAATCTACAAATAATGGTATTTGATATTAATAATTTGATTATCTACATAAACAAAAAATTCACATATACATATTTACACATACACACATATTCACATATACACATTTACACATACACACATATTCACATATACACAACTACATATTATTGTGGAATAAATGCATGTATTTTGTATGAATGAGTGTATATGCATCCATGTGTGTGTACGTATATATGTGGATATGTATATGTGTGTTTATGTTATATGTATGTATATGTGTATATGTATACATATATGCATGCGTATATGTTTGCATGTATATGTGTATGTGGGTATGTGTATGTGTATGTGTGTGTATATATGTGTATGTATTCTGACTTTTTTTTCTGTTTGAGATTAAATTAACAGGAGATATTGTATGGTCGAAAAAAATAAGAGGCGAGCTAACATACCACCTGAGTCGTGGCAATTTTTTCGTAGACAGCTACGTCTTCAGGAGTCATTTCCTCAGTAGAAGGTACACAAATTAATAGTTTATATTTATAATTTTTATATATTTTAGTAATTTTTTACATTTAATTTATGTATTTTTTTTTCTTGAATAAACAGGTTGCTGCAAAGAAGAGAGTGGAGTCGGGCCACACATCGCACCTAGGCAAAATGGGCCATAATGGTTTTGTAGCTACGTTTGTAAGTATATGTGTTATTGTGAGTATATTTTTTATTTTAGTTAAAATGCAAGCAACTAATGATTTTTATTTGTTTCATTGCAGCGTAAGGATTATGGCCGATATCCTACGAAACAGGAGATCGAGTATGCTACACATTTTGGATATCGGCGTTTGGACGAGTATATGCAAGATCATCCTGATGCCTTTGTGAGTATTTTTAAATTTTATATAATTATTTTGTTTCAATGAATGTTTTAATTATTTTATTTATTTATGTTTGTTATATGTAATACAGGAGTATTATGGAGAGACAAATATGGATGAGGTGGAGAGACAGACACAGGAGGGACGATCTTGATCGTCACAGAGTGATCATGACGATGAGGATGAGGAAGATCAGGATGATCATGATATTGCTGATGATGATGATGATGATCATCATCATGATGATGATGATTAGGATTTTAGTTGATTATGACATTGGATTATATGTATTTACATTGATATATATATATATATATATATATATATATATATATATATATATATATATATATATATATATATATATATATATATATATATATATATATATATATATATATATTATTTCAGTTATGTTTTGAATTGTGTGTATGGTATTAAGTAATGAAGAGTTTTGTTCTATTGATTGTTATTATTGTTTATATTAGGCATGTGTTTTAGTACTTTAATTATGTATGTGTGTGTATATGTATGTATGTGCATGTGTATGTGTATGTATATGTATGTATGTGCATGTGCATGTATAAGTGTATATGTGTGTATGAGTATGTGCATATGCATGTGTATGTACGTATGTGTATATGTATATGCATGTATATGTATAGCTCTATGTGTATATGTGTGTATGTGCATGTATATGTGTATATGTAGGTATGTGCATGTGTGTGCATGTGTATATGTGTTTTAATACTTTAATTATATAATTCATTCATATGTGTGTACCTAAGTGTATATGTATGTGTGTGTATATGTATGTATGTGCATGTATATGTGTGTGTATATGTATGTATGTGCATGTGCATGTATAAGTGTATATGTGTGTATGAGCATGTGCATGTGCATGTGTATGTGTGTGTATATGTATATGCATGTATATGTATAACTCTATGTGTATGTGTGTGTATGTGCATGTATATGTGTATATGTAGGTATGTGCATGTGTGTGTGCATGTGTATATTTGTTTTAATACTTTAATTATATAATTCATTCATATGTGTGTACCTAAGTGTATATGTATGTGTGTGTATATGTATGTATGTGCATGTGTATGTGTGTGTATATGTATGTATGTGCATGTGCATGTATAAGTGTATATGTATGTCTCAATATGTGCATGTTCTTGTGTATGTGTGTGTATATGTATATGCATGTATATGTATAACTCTATGTGTATGTGTGTGTATGTGCATGTATATGTGTATATGTGTGTATATGTGTTTTAATACTTTAATTATATAATTCATTCATGTGTGTGTACCTAAGAGTATATGTATGTTTGTGTATATGTATGTATGTGCATGTGTATGTGTGTGTATATGTATGTATGTGCATGTGCATGTATAAGTGTATATGTGTGTATGAGTATGTGCATGTTCTTTTGTATGTGTGTGTATATGTATATGCATGTATATGTATGTGTGTGTATATGTATATGCATGTATATGTATATGTGTGTATATGTATATGTATATGTATATGTATATGTGTATATGCATATGCATGTGTATATATATGCATGTGTATATATATGCATGTGTATATGTATGAAACATGCATGTGTATGTGGATGTGCATATACATGTATTTCCATATATGTTAATGTGTGTATGTGTGTGTGTGTATATATGTGTGTATATATATATATATATATATATATATATATATATATATATATATATATATATATATATATATATATATATATATATATATATATATATATATATATATATATATATATATATATATATATATATATATATATATATATATATATATATATATATATATATATATATATATAATAATGCATGCATGGACGTCTTTTTATGTGGTTGTAGGAATGTTTGTGCATATGCATGTGTATATGTGTGTATGTCTAAGTGTATGTGCACATGTATCTATGTGTATATATGTGTGTGCATGTGCATGTGTATATATGTATGTGTGAAAGTGCATCTTCATCATGTATAAGTGTATGAATGCATATCAATAAGTGTGAGTATGCTATGTAATGAAAATAACACAATTCAAATGATCTACAAAGAATAGAAATTGTACTTACAATTGTTAGCCATTCTTTTTGCTTGGTTAGCTTCTTGAATAACCTGCAATAAAGAGAGAAAGAAAAGAGAGAGAGAGAGAGAGAGAGAGAGAGAGAGAGAGAGAGAGAGAGAGAGATCTAGAGAGAGAGAGATCTAGAGAGAGAGAGAATTCAAAGAGAAAAAGATGTAGAAAGAGAGAAACAAAGACAAAGGGAGACAATAAGAGAGAGCTTAGGCAAAACAACAATTCTGCATATACTTGCTTCAGCTCGTAAGCGCAACGCAATTGCGAACGTTGGAGAGCTCTTCAATCGGATGTGTGAAAATGCCGAACGCAGAGCCTCCAACGTTTTAATTTTTGTCCGTCAACAGATCATCGTGTAAGCGATGCTATTCGTCGTCGTATAAGTGACATTTTTTAGTATCGCTTATGCGACGGCTTGTAACGTCGCCTAAGCGACGCAGGAAAGCGTTGCTTATGCGACACTTTTAAATTGCATCGTTTTAGCGACGTTGTATGGGAACGTTGTAATCCTGTCGCGTCACAAGTCACAAATACCGTCGTGTTAGGCGTCGTTTAATCGACGATCGGCACGCGATGCTAATTACGATGCAAGTTGCAATTTTACAGTGACGAAATTCTGTCGCCTTAACCGTCGCTATATGCCCGTATTCCTTGTAGTGTAAGTAGCCCGATGGCCATATCCTCACTGGAAATTTGCCAGCCACAAAGTGCTAGCTTGCATTGGTAGTCCTCAAACTGAGCTATGACTTTGGTGAGTGTATCTTGTGGCTGAATAGCTAGGTTATAGAATTCTGCTGCTAAAGCTTTGAGGGAGTTTTATCTTCATATAGGGCCGCTAAAGTATCCCAAGCTTCCTTGGATGTTTTACATGCAGTGATGTGCCCTTTGGTTAGTTCATCAAAGGCAAGTAAAAGTTGACCTAATGCCCTTTTATCCTTAACATTCTAGATATGCCATGAGTCTAGATTGCTAGCATTATTGGGCTCATGTTCGGACCCATCGACTATATCGTGAAGGAGATTGGTGTACAAATATGCTCTCGTTACATCCTTCCAAAGATTATAGTTTTGCCCATTTAATTTTTCATCCTTGGGCATGAAGATGGGTGTGAAGGAAGGTAAAAAATTGGCCATGGATGAGGTGCTACTTTCACTCTTTGACATTACAAGGTTTGAGTGAACTTTTGTGTTTTGCAAGAATAAGTGTCAAGTGTTTAGAAACACTTGCAAAGACCCTTGTGTGTGAAGAAAGTACTTGAATAATAATCGTAAAAGATGTTGAAAAACTTGGCACCAGAGTGCAAATCCTTGGGGAGGGGTGGGGGGGCTTAGATTAGTCATATTCTTGCAGAAACACCAGGATGAGTCGACACAAGAGGAGAGGGCTTAGAAGATCCCGTTGCACACCAATGGAGCCTTAGAATAGGCTTAGAAACTTTGAGACAACTGGTGGGTAGGCTTAGACTAGCCTCCAACCCACAAGTGCATACACACACAATACTCATTTGTTTTATATGTTTGATAATACAAGAGTTGGCACTTAGTGCCACATGGAGTGCCAATGTAGAGGTGGAACCCTCTTAAGAAATAAAATGGGCCTTGTGACAAAAAATACAAAGAGGTCCTTAACGGTGCCAAAATGATTGCCTCAAGGAGAGGAATTGACCTTGGAAGAAGATACAAGGGGATGCCTTGTTCAAAGGTTATCAATGAAGTGCAAAATGGTTAGGACTTTATTTTGTAATACGTGTAGATGACAAGGGTTTTCCAATGATACAATGAAATGGCTTCAATGAAGAGTTTGTGTGGTTCTGAACTCTAATCGCGTGAGATAAGAGTTGATCGATCAGACCTTTGCTTATGATATACTAAAAATTGCCACTTAAAATATGTTACGTGAGATTACAAAATCCACATGCTAATGTAAAGGACATGTTTTAAGCAACTAAGAGAGTTGTGGCCCTGGACGTATCTTTGTTCCATACATCATTGATGATGTCAGATCGATGATGGCGTGGGAGTACACTATACCTGGCAAAACTGAGAGGAAGCCAACTATGGAAAGATTTGGTGGGCCTTTCCATTATGCCAAGTGGATGCGCCATCATTAAAACTATTAATACATAGGTCCTAGTTCGCTAGCCTAATGGTTGGGCCTCTTGCCTCTTGAGGCGGGGGCGAGGGTTCAATCCATGGCAGCAACATGTAAGGGACATGTAATCTGGAAAGATGTTGCATTGTGGCTGAGTGCCATCGTTTGTCTATTCCTGCGGTAGTGTTGACCGTTGTTTAACCCAGTCTTGTAAACCACTGTTTTTGTGGGATAAGGGGGGTCCCATGGGTACTATGCCCTTCATTGTACAGTTGCAATTTTAAAGTTAAAGTCTGGGGAGTAGGCCTAGGCCGAACCTCCATGTAAAAAAAAAAAAAAAAAAAAAAAAAAAAAACTAATACATAGTGTGCCAAACTCATCCAAGTCGCTTCACATGCATGTGGTCTGCCGTGATTCTGGCGATGTCAGATTAATTGATAATGGCGCCGATCATATGGCATGTGAAAATCCCTGCGCCAGACGTAGACGGTAGAGCTCTCTGAGTGCGGACCTGAGAGAGGTCGATTCCTTATGATGGGGTAGTCATCTGAGAGACATCAGAGAGAGTAATCATTCTTTCTCACGCTCTCTATCGCTATCTCTCCATCTCATCATTTGATGTGCTGGAGTGTGCGCTTCTGAACAAGGAAGAAGGTGCAAGGAGTGTGCCGGCCCCTGATGTGCTCAATATGTTCTGGGCAAGGTGGGAACCAGTAAATTATTGCAGACACGGAGAGAAAAGGATAGAAGTTCTTTCACTCTGTGATGGTCAGAGAAGCTTGTTCATGGCTCTACATGATCACATTACACTTTCTTCAGTGTAACTTGTAAGCAAGAGAGAACAATGCGATGTATCCACGTGCGGAGCAGACCTGGAAGCTGAACTTGATGGACACAGCTACATACATACAGAGCTTCTCTCTCTCTTTCTATGAAAAAAAAGAGGACTAGAGCAATGTAACTTGTGTTTGTTGGTTGTCGTCTGATGCTCTGCTGCAGAGAGAGCTTATGCTCTCTTTCACTGTCTAAGAAAACTAGGCATTTTGCTGAGATCCCACTCCTAGACTCATGGCATTAAGGTGTAGTAGTGCTGTGTGGAGAATACTACGGAAGTAAAGACGACCAGCTATAGAGGAGAGGAGATGAGTTGCCCGTGTGTTCTCTATGACATAGAGAATTCCTCTCCGTTCAAGCCATTGGCCTTTGGAACACCAATTGTATGCAGTCATACACGTAGCCTTAGGCATACACACACGTAACCTTAGTCAAACAATTCAGTCACACAATATTGAGTGAAAAAAAGCGAGAGAAATGTCATCCCCAATTGCATTATCTACAAATGAGTTCGCAGTCACAATGTCAGTGCGTCTTTGCGCTTGCTTCCGGGAGGAGTCTCTCTCCTGCTCTATGTCAGCTTCAGACGAAGGAGATGACACTCTTGGGGACAGAGAGGTGTTGATAATGTGCACGTGAAAAAGAGAAAAAAAAACACAATTGGTCATATGTTGTACCTAAAAGGTAATGTCGTTTAAAAGTGTCAAATAAGGGTGTGCATCGGAGAGTGACTAGGATGTTCAGTATGTGCCAAATACAGTCACAGAGATGTGGAAAGAGTAGTAGAATTCCATACGCAAGGTTTTGTGTGATAAACCGAACACAAGACCTCCAGGAAACAGTGTTGATAAACACTTGCATCGTTTGAGATGGATCACTTCAGCAATTGAAATGTCAACAAAATGAGGGACCTTAAATGCCACACAAATGTCTATACACACGTTAATAATAGAGATGCATCACTAATCGTATGATTGTGACCATGTAGATGGGATAAACCACGCACAAAGAGGGTGGGTGGGAGGGAAAATGGGGTAAAAAGTGAACAAATTGATGAAGAAAATGGGTAGGGTGGGAAAATGGGCAAAATGAAGCCTAAAAGAGTAAAGTGATGGAAAAATGCTTCTCCAAAATGAGTGGAGAGCAACACCACCAAACTCAAGCACCACCAAGACCTCCACCTAGTGCTCTGATACCATGTAGAGAGTACACGCATGGAAGCAAAATGAAAAGAAGAGTGTACTCACAAAACAAAGAGTGTGTGAGACTCAAAATGAGTAGACCATGAAATGGGTAAACTCATGTGGATTAGAAATGAGCTTGCCAAGAGCATAGAGTAGGCTTCTCAAGCTTCTAACCAAATACAAATGGGGGAGAGGCCCTCCTTATATAGATTTGGGAGGGGCTCTCCAAAGTACATATCATGTATTAAGTAGGCATGTACCTTTTCATGCCAAACACATGGTGCTTAGTTCAAACCATATAATGCCTTTTTCAACTTGCACACTTTGTTTGAATGCCTTTTCTATACAAAACCATGGGGTTGCAAAACATACACTTCTTCATGCAAATCACTATTCAAAAATGCAATTTTAATGTCCAAGTAATGTACATTCCAACCATGATAAGCTACAAAGTGCACAAATGCTATGAACAGTAGTCATTTGGCAGGTAGGAACAAAGTTCTCATCAAAATCAATGCCTGTTTCTTGAGCTTTTGCAACAAGCCTAGCCTTATACCTATCAATTGTTCTATTAGGCTTATGCTTCAGCTTGTATCCCCACTTAGTGCCAATGGCATTCTTGCCAGGAGGCAAGTCACATAAAGACCAAGTACCATTCTTCATAATAACATCATATTCTAATTGTATAGCAGCCATCCAATTTTTTGAATGTTGTGCTTCATCAAACAAAATAGGCTCATTCTCATCATAAAGGCTAGCGGCAGCCATAGCATAGCAATTTGATGCAAAAGAAGCACTATGAGAGCTTGAACAAGTACAATATGACAGAGGTCCATCTAATTTGTTATCTTGCAAAGTCTGCATCAACCATTTAGGCATAGTTTCTGTCTCCTTTATATCAGACCTCTCATCAACAAGTGCATCATGTAAATCTGCATTAGAAATGGAATGATTTGCATCATCATGTGGAACCTACAAAGGCTAAGAAATTGCCTCATTTGGACCAGCACTAGACTATCCACCTCTAAAAAGAGAAAGCAAAGTTTCATACACATCTTTGGAGCTAACTAATGTCTCCTTAGTACATGAAAGTAATGGCTGAATTGCATCTTCCATAAAAACAACATCACGGCTAACCAAAATGTGTTTAGTCTGTGGACGATATAGATGATAGCCTTTGCTTTTAAAATTGTATCCAACGAAAATACATTTCACTACTTTATCATAAAATTTCATGCATTGTTGTTTAGGCACTAATGCATATGCAAGAAAACGAAAGACATGCAGATGAGCAACAGATGGCTTGCAACCATGCCAAGCCTTATATGGAGTGATAGAGTGCAATGCTTTAGTGGGACACTTGTTAGGTACATATGCTTTTCACATAATAGCCTCAAGCCAGAAACTATGTGGTAAAGCTTGACTCTTGACCATACACCTCGCCATCTCCATGAGTGACCTGTTCTTCCTTTCAGTAAATCCATTTTATTGAGGTGTATATGGCATTGTACAATGATGTTTTATCCCACATTCAATCAGAAATGCATTAAAATCAGAAGATGTATATCCACCCCCCTTGATTAGAACAAAGGGTGCCTATTTTACATGCTGACATATTTTCAACCAAAACTAGAAATTGTTCGAAGCAAAAAAACACTTCAGATTTCACTTTCAATGGATATACCCATGCATGCCTAGAAAAATCATCAATGAAACTCACGAAGTAAAGGTAGTTCCCAAAAGAAGGTGTTTGCATAGGACCACAAACATTACTGTGAATAAGCTGCAATTTCTAAGTAGCTCATATTGAACCATGTTTTGGGAAGGAGAAGCACTCCATTTTGCCCAAAATATAGCCTTCACAGATATCTTTACTAGGTGCCTCAAGTTTGAGCAGAGAGGACACCATTTCAGAAATCGTGCATACCAAAGCTTTGCATATGACATAGCTTGAGAATCTAAACTGCACATGCTGAATGTTTCACATATTTTGCATAATCTAGAAGCTTATATAGCCCATGACATAAAATTCTTGAAGCAATAATGACATTTCCATTTGACAGATCGTGAACTGTACATCTGTCATCAACAAATTTCAGAACCAAGTCGATCTTGGCTAATGTTGAAACTAATAATAGATTTTTCTTGATCCCTGACACAAATAAAGCATCCAAGAATGTTGGTGCATGTGATAGTATTCCCTATAGGGCTGGGCTCAAGTGAAGTGAAGAAACTATGGTGCAAGGTAATATGTTTGGTTGCCCCACTATCGAAGTACAAAACATCTGGGTATGTTCCAAACATACACTATTCGTGAGAAGATGGTTCATAAGTGCAAATAGTAGTAATTTCCCATTCTTCATTTTGCACAAAATTTGTAGACTCTGATTTGGGTGTAGAGGCCTCTACAACAACCATTCTAGCCTCCTTTTTCTTTCTCTCTTTTGCAACAAGTTTTGGACAACTATTTGTGACATTATCATTTCCTTTACATTTTTTTTGAAAAAAAAATACTTTTTTGTTTTCTTCTCATCTTTGTCATCCTTCTTTGATTGTGCAAAATTAGCAAATTTGTGCTTACTAGTAGATGAACTCTATTTACCTTTGCCCTTTTGACTAGGTATTTGGATTCCCTTTCATTATCAATCAAAGAGTAGAAGAAAAACTCTCAGATGAATCCGGAAGACCATTCAGAATAGTTTGTGCAAGTGAACTATTTGGCAAGACTTCATCATCAGAAATCAACTACTCCTTTAGATCTTTGATCTTTGTGAAAAAAATTTCCATGGGATCTCCTTCATTCATGTGCTCACTCCAACTGTTTTTGGAGGTAAGCAGCATGAGCCTCATTCTTTGCTTGGTATAAAGTGGTAAGTGTATGCCAAGCATCCTTTGTTGTTTTGCAAGAGTGAATGTGAGGAATAATGGCATGCTTGATAGACAATGCTATCAATGCATGTGCCTAAGCATCTCTACCATCCGAACGAATTTGCTCTACAGTAGGTGCAACAGGAATCAGAGCATGAATAGGAACCTGAAGATCATAATCTTCAATGACATTTACATCACCTTCAATAACAATATTTGCAGGTGTCATAGGATGTTTTTCAACACCGTGCACAATATTCCATAGTCCTTTTGTGAACAATACATGATGCATCATATATGCCCATAATGGGTAAGTGGTATCATCCAACTTATCCTCAATAGCCAACATACGAAATAGATCACTACTTTCAACCATGGCCACTGGTTTAAATAATCTGATACAAAAAATTGATTGTATCTCAAAAATTTGAACAAAACTACCCTATTCAATTTTTGATAAACCTATAGCAAACTTCAAGGTGCTTATACTTGTGAACCGAAACCTATATATGTTTGGCACAAAAAGATAAAATTGTTTGCATAAGCACTAGGATAGTGTGTTCAGAGGCTGAAACAAATTTAGATCATGATTTTGTCACATAGCAAAGTTGTTTTGAACTCCTAATCGCATTGCGTGTGCTCACCAATTTCTTTGCGATTCTGACACTGTGATCAAAGGGGTGTCGATGATGACCCAGATGAAGCAATGAACTGCTCGGATACCAATTGTTGGAGTTTGAGGTCTACAGAAGCATGCGAACAACACAAGGAAGAAGAAGAATCTTGGAGCACAACACACAAGATTGAATGTATTACCAAGAGAATGTACAAAGATAAGTGACTCATTAGGGTTATAGGTATATATACAAGCTGGGGGTGGGGACTCCTAAAGAGGGAAAAAGGTGCCTCGGTGGTCTTAGTGTGTTCACACACATCACTAGCAAAATATATCAACACATCTTTCTTAGGATTTTGGTACATTCTATATATGATGGTAATATTGGATCTAATTTTTTCACCAATTATCAAATATGGAGAAGTTCCATGAAATCAAGGATGAATTTGAGGTGATTTCCATATATTCCATCATATCACCTCCCCCTCAAGGAAAACAAAGATCATACTTGTTTAGGCTCTCATAGTGCTTATTTTGCATCAGATTGCTATGCTATCATTGCCTCTATTCTTTGTGATGAGAATGAGCCTATTTTGTTTGATGAAGCACAAAATTCAGAAAATCGGATGGCTTCTCTACAATCAGAATATGATGCTATTATGAAAAATGGTACGTGTTCTTTATGTGACTTGCCTCCTGGCAAGACAGCCAGTGGTACTAAGTGCGTATACAAGATGAAGCATAAGCGTGATGGAACAGTTGATAGGTATAAGGTTAGGCTTGTTGGAAAAGGTTATGCTCAAGAAAGAGGCATTGATTTTGATGAGACCTTTGCTCCTACATGCCAAATGACTATTGTTCATGCATATGTGCACTTGCAGCTCATCATGGTTGGAACCTAAATCAATTGGACATTAAAATTGCATTTTTGAATGGTGATTTGCATAAAGAAGTGTATGTTGTCTCAAATGTTAAGGCATTTCGATTGCCTTTGATCATCAATTAAAGAGTAGATGCAAGACTCTGATATGAATTTGGAAGATCATTTGGAACAATCTACACAATTGAACTATCTGCCAAGACTTCATCAGCAGAAATCAAATGTTCCTTCAAATATTTGATCTTTTGTCAAAAAACTATCCATGGAATCTCCTTCATTCATGTGCTCACTCTTCAACTATTTTTGGAGGTAAGCAATACGAGCCTCATTCCTTGCTTGGTATAAGGTGGTAAGCGTATCCCAAGCATCCTTTGTTGTTTTGTAGGAGCAAATGTGAGGAATAATGGCATGTTTGACAGACAAGGCTATCAGTGCATGTGCGTGAGCATCTCTGCCATCCCAACGAAGTTTCTCTATAGTAGGTGTAGTAGGAATCACAACATGAACAGGTTCTTGAAGATCACCATCTTCATCGCTATCTGCATCACCTTCAATAACTATATTTGCAGTTGTAGTAGGACGTTTTTCAACACCCTGCACAATATTCCATAGTCCTTTTGTAACCAATACATGATGCATCATCTATGTCCATAATGGGTTATTGTTACCATCCAACTTATACTCAATAGCCAACATACAGAATATATCACTGCTTTCATCCATGGCCAGTGACTAAAATACCCTAATGCAAAAAAATGATTGTATCTCAAAAGTTGAACAGAACTACCTTATCAGGTTCTGCTAAACTTCTAGCAGACTTTGCGGTACTTATACTAACAAATAAAAACCTGTATATATTTTTGGCACAAAAAGACAAAATTGCCTACATAGGCACGTATGTTGACCAATTTTGTGTGAGTCTAAGACTATGACTAGAGAGGTGTCGATCACACCCTAGATGAAGTGGCGACCTGCTATGATACCAATTGTTGGAGTTTAAGGTCTACGGAAGCACACAAACAACACAAAGAAGAAGAAGAAGCTTGGAGCACAACACACAATACTGAATGCATTACCAAGAGAATATACAAAGATAAGTAATCTATTAGGATTATAGGCATATATACAAGCTAGGGAAAAACAACCTCTTAAAGAGGGAAAAAAGTGCCTCAGTATTCCTAGTGTTGTCACACATCACTATCAAAATATATTAACACAAATGCCTTCCCGGTTTGCAAGATATCACTTTCGAAAGGTAGTTACAACAAATAATCAAAGATTGCAAAACTACACAGAGTTAGAAAAATACATAATTTCCAAGGTTTCTTTACATATTATGAAAATAGATCTTATTCTCTTTAAAACAAGCCATAGGAAATCCAATATGGAGTTTTTACACCAAGATATGGCCTCTAGAAGTATGAGATGCCAAACTACTCAGCTCGTGGAGGGCTAAAAAAAGAAGGAAGTGTGAACTTTGAAGTGCCCAAAGACACTCTTCCATCATGCAAATCCTGAATTTCTCTCCATAGCATGAGAGAATATCATATAGATATGCTTTAACATATTTTTCACATTCCCAAATCCTCTTTTCTCATATCTCAATCTTCTCCCAAAAAAAGGCATAAACAAATATTTTTACCTTCGTGCAAAAATGTTAAATAGGAGGTCTAGGCAAGCTTTTGATCCTTCCTCTAATATGTTTTTCTCGATTTTCTTGATTTTTTATGATAGTACCTATACCATACTTCATGTTTTCATCATTTTTTCCATGAGAGTCCTCTTAAATTGTCTATTTTCTTGCTCCCAAATGTGGAGATTTACTAGAATTTACACACAAAAAGTAGCCTAAAATGAATGGAAAGGGGTTTTTGAGAATGAAAACTACCTCCTCAACGTATCCATTTCTTGAAGATAATGGTTCCATAGGGAATTCCATATGTCATAATCTCTATATGCATGTTTTGCCCTACCAATTCATGCCTAGTACACCTCCTTTTCCTTCCCCCAAAATGGGAGGCTATTAATTTGAGGTGCTATAACTTTTCTCAAAAAGTAATGGAAGGGGGTCTTGTGGACCTCAAACTCCCATACTACTGTGGAGTTTTGTGATATTTTAACTCCTCTTGAGCATTTGTATAGCATAATCTAGGTGTCCACCATTTCTTTATAATAAATGCTCTCAAACTCTCTCTTTTTCCTCTCTCAAAATGAGGTTTTTTGCAAATTTGGGTCCTAATTTTTTTTCAAAAAAACAATGGAAGGGGATCTTAAGGAGTCTATTTGTTTCCTACTATACAAGTTCTTGAACTTCTTATTTTTTCATGGGATTCCACTTGGCATACTCTAAGTACACATGATTTACCCTAAATAAAGTCTCTCCATCTCTGCTTTTCCCTCATTTAGAAATGAGTAAATTTTCAATTTTAACACATTGAATTCACTTAAAATTAAAGGAAAGGGGAACTTTGGAGGTACCTATTGCTGAATTTTCTCTGTATTTTATGGACTGATTAGCTCCAATTGAATTTATATATCCTATACTCTATGTATACACCATTTCTCCCCAAGTTTGGTTGCCAAAACCCCTTCTTTTCGTTCTCCAAATTGGAGATTTTGCAACGATAGAGAACAGAGTACCTATTTGTGAGCTTATGGAAATTACCTCCCTTTCTTCCTCCCATGTTTCCCACACACCAATGGCATATAAGGGCATGGGTGATCAGTATTTTCAACTCAGGCATCCCATTATCATACGTGCAACATGGATCACAACCAATAACCTTGAAGAGTGCTTTAGACATCATCTCAAAAGCATGAAATCTTGGATAGACTATGTGCTTGTCGAAATAGTGGCCTGGGTTCAATTCTTAGCTTCACCATGCTTAAAAAATTGATTCATATCCTATTATGATATCAATATCATAATCCCTTTTTGCTATAGCTCCTTAGAAGAAGGTCATCCGAATCCTTCACGAGACACATGCACAGAGATCTCTTGGTTTTTTTGCCTCGTTGTGCCCAAGTCCACGCAACTTGTGCAACCTCGAATGAGATCCCTTCTCTCCCTCTCCCTCTACCTTATGTGGCATCCATTCTTATAACTTGCCATGTGGAATTCTTTCCAAACTTACTTAAGATATGGTTCCCACCAATCTATGTAATGTGACACCTTCCTTCCACTGGTCCCTTGGCCTTAATGATCTCTACAATCTTCTATACTGTCCTAAGCTCTGATACCATGCAAGAAAAACAAAATGATGAACTATTGGAGCAATGCCAATACCATTTAAAAGCTACCACAACACGCACATGCATATATAGATTTCGGTGAGCCTTCTTGCTACAAAGAGGATCAGTGAATGAAGGTCTATATTATCCATCTGATGATGGATTAAATGTACAAGCGTATTGTGATGCTGATTGGGCAGGTTCCAAACATGACAAGAGGAGCACTAGTGGATAGGTATCATGCTAGGGAATAAGACCATCTCATGGATGTCAAAGAAATAGCCAACGATGGCTCTCTCATCAATTGAAGTTGAGTATACCACACACTAATTGTAGTTATTGCATGTGAGGAGATGCAGTACTCAACACATTAGAGATATCCACAAACAAACATTCCCTTTGCTATTGGCTGGCCAAGATTAAAAGCAAATTTAACAAGAGGCATTCGGGTCAAAGAGAAAACTCTAGCACAAGATCTTCTACAAAATTATATAGACCACTCCCTACAACAACAGTCTATCAAGGATGATAAATGCAAGAGGGAGGAGAGTGTTGGAAATATGCAAGCCATGGTCCAACTAGAGGGGGAGGATGTAGGCACAAATGAAGAGGAAGCATGTGAAGAGATATATGTGCAAGAGTATTGGGGGTTGAACCAAAAAATTTCCCAAAGATTCCATGCCATTAGAGCTTAACAATGTCATTAAGTATTCAAGAATGATTTTCATCTCTAATTTTGTAACATTAAACCTCAATTTTGTAACTTACTACTTCATTTTATGCAAGTTGAGAAGCTTAGATAGAACTTACACACCAAGTTTCATAACTTTTAGAGCTCGTTAGAGGCTTCAAAAGTAGCTTAGAAGCTAATTTTTAACTATGTTGGACACTAGGTTTGAAATTGGCCAAAGTTACAAAAAATCTATAAAATACCTAGAGAGCTCTTTTTTTGGGTTGGATTGATGTTGTAATCTTGTATTGAGAGCTAATGAATAGAATTTATCTTCCTTCCATTGTCTCCTTCTTGTCTCTTCATTGTGTGTGTGTATGTGTGTGTGCATCTAGTGTGCTTCTCACCTTCCCCTTGGTGCATATCACTCATTATTGATCATTATATCATCCTCACATCTCCACAGATTGACAATTAAGGAGTTGGAGCTCCTTGACATGGTATTCATCTTTGTTTAGAGTGACACTAAATTTGGCACCAGTTCCGAGGAGCATGCTTGAGGATGAATGTGTGATGGTAAGATTCTTGGAGGATTGATGTTGGAAGGTAAAATTGGTAGTTTTTGCTAGTTCTTTCACTAGTTTTCATACATTTTTTGCATCATCTTCATCTTTCCAACCTTCCATCACCATAGCCACACTTAAGCTTTTTCACAAAAAAAATTGTTTTTGCCATATCTACCCATCCCCCTTGACTTAACTCATTTGCATGAGTGAGAGAGAGATAGAGAAAGAGTGCATGTATTGTTTCTTGCATGTTTTTAGTGTTCTATTATA
>CM035411.1:142131532-142134032 GCA_020310875.1 Ceratopteris richardii | reverse complement strand
TGCAAGTTGATCTTTTGTAGGAGTATGCATAACTTCAATTTCCTTATCAATGACCTTCTCTCTTAGAAAATGATACTTTATTTCAATATGTTTAGTTCTAGCATGAAACACAGGATTAGCTGCCAAGTATAGAGAACTCATATTGTCTCCACAAATAATAGGAGTACTTTGAATCAGATAAAAAACCTTCATAAGTGTCTTTAGCTATATTACCTCCTTTGCAGCTTCCACCATACCTTTATATTCTGCTTCTGTAGATGACAAAGCAACTGTATGTTGCTTCTTAGAACACCATGAAATTAATTTGTCTCCTATATAGCGCAAATATCCATGTGTTGATCTTCTATAATCCACATTACCTGCCCAATCTGCATCACTATATATCTTCATTCTTGTATCAGAAGTAAATCCATAGTACAGTCCTTCTCTGAGTGTACCCTTGATGTACCTAAGTACTCTTTGTCTTGCAATCCAATGTTCCTTTCTAGGACAATGCATGAATTGTGAAAGCACACCAACTGCATATGACAAATCGGGCCTTGTTAATGTAGCATAAGTCAAGCTACCAACCAAGCTTTGATAGAGCTTCATGTCTCTGAATTCTTCTCCTCCAAATCTAGACAATTTATGGTTCACTTCCAATGGTGTAGGTGCAACTCTGCAATCTTCCATTTTAAATTTGGTTAGCAAATTTTTAAGATACCTTTCTTGGGTAACATATACTCCATGTTGAGTATATAAAATCTCCATTCCCAAGAAGAATGACAAGTTCCCCAAATCACTGATTTTGAACTCTTTCTCCATCTACTTCTTGATCATTTGTATTCCTTTATCATCTGTTCCTGTAAGTATTATGTCATCAACATAAATACAAACATAAAGGAATCCATCTTCACTTGCTTTGACTAGCAAGCTACTATCTGCCTTTGATGCTTGAAATCCAAGTTCCTTCAAGAACTTTACAAGCCTATAATTCCATGCCCTTGGGGCCTGCTTTAATCCATACAAAGCTCTCTTGAGCTTACACACATAATTTGGACTCACTTGATCTTTGAACCCATCTGGTTGCTCCATGTAAACTTCATCTGAAATGTAACCATTCAAAAAAGCATTTTTAACATCTAATTGAGATAACTTCCAACCTTTGCAAGCAGCAATTGCTATGAGAGTTCTGATGGTTGTCATTTTTGCTACAGGACTATAAGTCTCATCATAGTCCACTCCATATGTCTGTGCATACCCTTTCACAGCAAGTCTGGCTTTGTACCTAGACACACTTCCATCTGCAAATCTTTTTGTTTTGTAAACCCACTTACATCCAATAATTTTCTGGCTATTGGGTTTAGGAACCAGATCCCAAATCTGATTCTCTATCAATGCATCATACTCCTCTTGCATGGATTCTTCCCAATTTCTCTTGCCTTTGGCTTCATCATATGTAGATGGATCTTCATCTGCTTTTACCAAATAAGCATAATCTTTAGTAGTCAAGAATGAGGTGTCATAGCTATACCTTGTGGGTTGCCATTTGTGCCTAGATGACCTCCTAACTTCTGCACTTTTTGAAGTCTCTGGTTCAT
Source organism: Ceratopteris richardii (assembly GCA_020310875.1). NCBI lineage: Eukaryota > Viridiplantae > Streptophyta > Polypodiopsida > Polypodiales > Pteridaceae > Ceratopteris > Ceratopteris richardii. The sequence goes on along the minus strand of CM035411.1, from coordinate 142,132,452 downwards.
CACATTCTGGATCAAACCTTGGCCTCTCTTCAACTTCAACCTGTACTTCATTATTCTCATTTTCATCAAGTAATTGAATCTTTGCTTTACCTTTCCTTTGATCCACTACTTCTTCAACATCTGCATGTATATTATATTTACGTGCATACCAAGTACCTTGCTCATCAAATGTAACATCCTTGGATACAAGGAATTGCTTTGTGGATGGACTCCACAACCTGCATCCCATTTGCTTATCATCATAACCAATGAATACATACTTTTCTGCCTTAGGCTCCAACTTATACCTCAATTGAGATGGCACATATGCATATGCCAAGCATCCAAATATTCTGCAATGATCCAAGGTAGGTCTCTTACCCCACCAAGCTTCATATGGTGTCATGCCTTGCAAAGCTTTACAAGGCAGTCTATTAACCAAATATGTAGCTGTATTTACAGCCTCAGCCCACAAATAATTTGGGCAATTCTTCTCTTTCATCATGGACCTTGCAAATTCAACAAGTGTTCTGTTTCTTCTTTCTGCTACACCATTTTGTTGAGGAGAGTACCTGCAAGTAACCTCTCTTTTTATACCTGCATTCCACAAGTAATCATTGAACTCATTTGAAAAATACTCTCCCCCTCCATCTGACCTTAGTCTCTTCAATTTTTGACCTGTAATCCTTTCTGCATATGCATGATAGTGTTTAAATGTATTAAACACTTCTGACTTTTCTTTAATCATATAAATTGTGATCCATCTAGTAGCATCATCAACATATATGACATAATATCTTGAACCATTTATACTAAAGTCCTTTGAAGGACCCCACACATCTGTATGCACCAACTCAAGTCTTTCTAAATACATAAACCCATGCTTGGAATAAGGTTGCTTATGGGCCTTACCTAATTGACATGCCTCACATCTGTATGTC
>CM035411.1:142114032-142121532 GCA_020310875.1 Ceratopteris richardii | reverse complement strand
CCAAAGGGGAGAAATCAGGTAGATTATTTACATTTGGGCTAGAGGATACAAAAAACATTGCTTTGTATAATTATAGGGATCAGACACTCTCAGAGTTAGAGATATGGCACAAAAGATTAGGGCACATAGGTGAAAGGACTCTTAAGCAAATGTGCAGGGATCAATGTGTGCTTGGGATACCTAATGTATCCAAGCAACACATGATTTACAAATGTGGATCATGTCAATTTGGTAAGTCTCACAGATTACCCTACTCAAGGAAAGGTTTCATGCATGAAGACTACCTAGACTTGGTACACACAGATGTTTGGGGACCTAGCAAGGACCCTTCCATTTCTGGTTCAAGGTATTATGTGTCCTTCATTGATGACTATAGCAGATGGACCATTTTATATTTTATGAAGCATAAAGATGAAGTGTTTAATTGTTTCAAGAGGTATCTTGCACTTGTTGAGAATCAAACAGGTAGAAGCTTGAAGAGGCTAAGGTCAGATGGTGGAGGAGAATACTTCTCCAATGAGTTTGAAGATTTCTTGCAGGAAAGAGGCATCAAGAGGGAGATCACTACCAGATACTCACCTGAACAAAATGGGGTAGCAGAAAGAAGGAATAGACTTATAGTGGAAACAACTAGGTCTATGCTCAATGAGAAAAAGTTGCCAAATTACTTATGGGCAGAGAGTGTGTCCACTGCCACTTACCTCATCAATAGGTTGCCATCCAAATCACTTGATGGCATGACACCATATGAAGCATGGCATGGTAAGAGACCCTCTCTGGATCATTGTAAAATCTTTGGTTGTGTAGCATATGTACACATTCCTTCACAGGTAAGAGGAAAGCTAGACCCAAAGGCAGAGAAATGTATCTTCATTGGCTATGATTTAAACCAAAAGGGATACAGATTCTACAACCCCACAAACAAAGGCTTCAAGGTAAGCAGAGATGTCATATTTGATGAGAATGACTCATGGTATGAGAATGAATGCAGGAAAGTGAGTCTACCCTATGACATGGAGGAAGATTTTCCAAAGCTTACCAAAGAAGAGCCAACTCAGCAAGAAGAGTCAAGCTCAGATGATGATACAATAAACCTTGAAGAATTCAAAGCTTGGAAATCCAAAGGAAAGATGAAGATGAAGCAATTGGAGGACAAGGCAGAAACTTCTACTCAAGCTATAAGAAGATCTCAGAGAGAGAAGAAGAAACCTATCAGATTTGGGTATGACACATCACTTGTAACTAAACATTCTGTATATCTTGCAAAAGACTTGTTGAATGAAGAACCAGGTACCTATGAAGAAGCAATTACAAAGCCAGAATGGAGAGAAGCGATGGATGAGGAGATAGAAGCCCTCCAAGAGAGTGATACTTGGGACTTGGTACCCAAGAAGGATACTATGAAGGTAATAGGATCCAGATGGATCTACAAATTGAAGAAGAATTCAGATGGAACAATTAACAAGTACAAAGCTAGGTTGGTAGCCAAGGGTTTTGCACAAACCCAAGGCATTGATTATGAGGAGACATTTTCTCCTGTGGCCAAGATGCCAACTATCAGAGTATTGGTGAGTGTAGCTGCATCCAAGAATTGGAACATGTACCAATTGGATGTGAAGAATGCATTCCTAAATGGATGGATATCTGAAGAAGTCTACATGTCACAACCACCTGGCTATGAAGATCCAAGAAAGGTACATTATGTTTGTAAATTGAAAAAGGCTCTGTATGGTTTGAAGCAGGCACCTAGAGCATGGAACTACAGATTGACCACCTACCTCCAAGACCAAGGATTTGTGATGAGCAAAGCAGACACTTCTCTATTCATAAAGAGAAGTAGCACAGAGGTAATTTACTTGTGTGTTTATGTTGATGACATCATCATTACAGGGAATGATGTCAATGGGATTAGACACATCAAAGGACAGATGATGAAAGAATTCAAGATTAGTGATCTTGGATTACTAAAATATTTTCTAGGTCTTGAATTGATCTACACAAATTCAGGTATCTACATTACTCAAAAGAAGTATGTACAGGATATGGTCAAGAAGTTTGGTTTGCAGGATGCTAAGGTATCTACTACTCCAATGGAGGTTAACCAAAAGCTAAGTGCTCATGAAGGAGAAGAAATCAAAGACATTACAGGATACCAAAGTATGGTGGGTAGTTTGAACTATGCTACCTTGACAAGAATTGACATAGCATATGGAGTAAGTGTGCTTAGTCAATTCATGCACAAACCAAGGATACCTCACCTAGAGGCAGCAAAGAAGATCTTGAAGTACCTCAAGGGAACTCAAAGTCATGGTTTGTATTTTCCTTATACATCAGATATTGATATAAAAGTTTACTCAGATGCAGATTGGGCAGGATGCAAGGATGATAGGAGAAGCACCTCAGGGTACATTTGTTTTGCAGGAGATAAACCTATCTCTTGGTCAGCTAAGAAGCAACCTACAGTGGCATTGTCATCCACTGAAGCAGAATATAGAGGACTTGCAAATGCTACTCAAGAAGCTATCTGGTTGAAGCTTCTATATACAGAGTTAGGTCTATTCACAAGACCACCTATCATATTTGGAGACAATACTAGCTCTCTTCATCTTGCAGCAAACCCAATTTATCATGCCAGAACAAAGCACATAGAGGTTCATTACCACTATGTGAGAGAGAAATTGTTAAGTAAAGAGATTCAATTGACATATGTATCTACTAATATGCAATGTGCAGATTTACTTACCAAGGCATTGGATGGAAACAAGCTATGCAGATTCAAGTCTATGATTGGACTACAGGAAGTAATTGAAGAATGAAGAAGAAGACTTAAGCCAAAGTGTTTGGCTTGAGGGGGAGCTGTTGGTGCAAACAAGCCTACACACATTGGCTTGGACCCTTGGACTTATTAAAGACAAGCATGGATAAAGGTTTATTAAGACTTAACTCAAAAGAAGACACATGTGAACATATGCTTATATGTTCTTACTTTTTTACCCCTTGTAAAAGTCTAAGTGACTTATCAGTTGGTTGTAATCACCTTAAGTCACTTACCTACCACTAGAGTCGTGGATTTTTGAATGTTGAGATGGAGAGAATATCTCCCTACTTTTAGAGGAGAGATTCAAGGGAGCCTAAGTTTGAATTTCAAATTCAAATGAAGATCAAACTCCTATAAAGAATGTACTGAAAAAGTCGCGGGTTACACACTCATTCTAGCTCACTCCCCGAGGCATATTTTCCTTGTAACTCATTGTGTGTGAGGGCTACTCTATACCCAACATCACACTACCTCATTTAGCTCTGCTTGGCAGGCTAATGAGATTGTACAAACACATATATCAATAGAAGTATACATTCATCATCTCTGTTTTGTCTGAGTCACCTACTCCAAGTCTGCCAACTTCAAAGAAGCATTGTTCTGGATCTACTGAACCAAATCAAGAGATCTATAGCTCATTGGAACCAACTCAAGGTCTACTACAAGCATACAAAATTTCAAAGGATTCCATTCAGCCATTTGGGAGAAAATCAAATCGAGGTGCACACTGGTATTTGTCTGCAGAGTTCCTGAAAAGTCGGGGAAGATTATAATTTTGCTAAACTTATTTCTCAGTGCATAGTTTATCAATTGAAGTGATTTCACTTGTGATTGGTAGCTTACTAAGGTACATTAATACTCCCAAAAGGAATTGTGCCAATTTTGAGTGTGCTGGACACACTGAGTAAAAGTCTAAGCAGGTATCACTACAGGAATAGAAGGTTTTGCTTGATTTGTGAAGTACCAAGTTATCTGTTTTGATTTGGTCATCACCCAAATCATTTCCAAAGTACATATATGGTTTCTTTATGTCATTAGGAAGCTAAACTTGTGTACTAAGCATTTCTGGAAAGAAAAGAGGGCAGGTGTGAAGCAGGTTTTGCAGCACCAACTGATTTCCTGAGTGCATCCATCCATCACTCTCAACAGTGGTATCAGAGCAAAAGAAGGTAATCATGGGTGATGGTTTCCCTTCATTCATTGACAAATTGGACAGAAACAACTATCAAGCTTGGTCATTAAGAATGAAGACCTATCTACAAGGGAGAAGTCTATTTGGATACATATCAGGAGATGAAGAGTTGCCCTCATTCAAGACTAGAGGACTACCTACAAAGGATGAGCATGAAAGACTTAACCAGTGGTGTGCAAAGGATGCTTTGGCAAGGTCTTATCTCTTAAACTCTATATCTGACTTTCTTTTACCTCATGTAAGAAACTGTAAGACTTCCCAAGAGACTTGGGAAACCTTGTCAAATTATTTTTCTTCCAACACAAGGGCTAGGAAGAATCAATTATGGATAGAGTTCACAACACTTAGAAAGCAGACCAACTAGCAAGCATTGGAGAGGAAATTGAAGAGGAGCAAATAGTCAGGCAAGTGACAAATGGACTCAAGGCAGATGATAAGTGGGAAAGTTTTACCACTGCAATGGACCTCTACATGGACATGCATACCCCTGATCTTACAACACTCATGGGCCAACTATTTACACATGAAGCAAAGTTCACCAAAGCTGGAGATCAATCAAAAGGTAATAACCCCTCTGCTCTCTTTACTGATAAGAAAGTTAAAGATAAAGGCAAGAAGAAACAGGATGAAGAAGGTTCTACCTCTCAAGCCAATTATGCAGGGAGAGGTAGGTCATCTAGAGGAAGAGGCAGAGGAGGTAAGTCAGGTAGGGGGAGACCCTACAACTCATCACCTTGCAACATCTGTGGGTTGTCCAATCATACCACAGATGAATGCTACAAGAACTACAAAAATCAGAGAGGAAGAGGCTACTCAAGAGGTGGATACTCTCAAGGAAGAGGCAGATTCAACCAACATCAAAGCTACAATGGGTACAACAATCAATACAACAACAACTACAACAACAACCACAATGGAAACTACCAAGGTGAATTCAGAAATAGGAGAGACTATAACAATTACACAGAGGAGCAGGATGACTCCTTATTGATCATGAATATGACCTCCAAGATAGGTACAAATGATGATCACTTATTTTACATTGACTCAGGATGTTCTAACCATGTAGCTGGAAATGTGGCATTGCTTTCTGATTTGGAAGAGCCCAAGGGCAAACATCAGGTACAAACAGGTGATGACACTAAACACTCTGTGGTAAAAATTGGAAATGTGAAGACATGTGATGGTAATCAGAACCTATTAAGCAGGGTACTCTATGTACCAACAATAACTAAGAATTTGATGAGTGTTGGTCAGATTGTGGAGAAAGGTTTGCAGGTCAGATTCACACAACATGGAGCATATGTGGAGGACCCAAAACAAGGATTCAGAAGGATAGCCAAAGGGGAGAAATCAGGTAGATTATTTACATTTGGGCTAGAGGATACAAAAAACATTGCTTTGTATAATTATAGGGATCAGACACTCTCAGAGTTAGAGATATGGCACAAAAGATTAGGGCACATAGGTGAAAGGACTCTTAAGCAAATGTGCAGGGATCAATGTGTGCTTGGGATACCTAATGTATCCAAGCAACACATGATTTACAAATGTGGATCATGTCAATTTGGTAAGTCTCACAGATTACCCTACTCAAGGAAAGGTTTCATGCATGAAGACTACCTAGACTTGGTACACACAGATGTTTGGGGACCTAGCAAGGACCCTTCCATTTCTGGTTCAAGGTATTATGTGTCCTTCATTGATGACTATAGCAGATGGACCATTTTATATTTTATGAAGCATAAAGATGAAGTGTTTAATTGTTTCAAGAGGTATCTTGCACTTGTTGAGAATCAAACAGGTAGAAGCTTGAAGAGGCTAAGGTCAGATGGTGGAGGAGAATACTTCTCCAATGAGTTTGAAGATTTCTTGCAGGAAAGAGGCATCAAGAGGGAGATCACTACCAGATACTCACCTGAACAAAATGGGGTAGCAGAAAGAAGGAATAGACTTATAGTGGAAACAGCTAGGTCTATGCTCAATGAGAAAAAGTTGCCAAATTACTTATGGGCAGAGAGTGTGTCCACTGCCACTTACCTCATCAATAGGTTGCCATCCAAATCACTTGATGGCATGACACCATATGAAGCATGGCATGGTAAGAGACCCTCTCTGGATCATTGTAAAATCTTTGGTTGTGTAGCATATGTACACATTCCTTCACAGGTAAGAGGAAAGCTAGACCCAAAGGCAGAGAAATGTATCTTCATTGGCTATGATTTAAACCAAAAGGGATACAGATTCTACAACCCCACAAACAAAGGCTTCAAGGTAAGCAGAGATGTCATATTTGATGAGAATGACTCATGGTATGAGAATGAATGCAGGAAAGTGAGTCTACCCTATGACATGGAGGAAGATTTTCCAAAGCTTACCAAAGAAGAGCCAACTCAGCAAGAAGAGTCAAGCTCAGATGATGATACAATAAACCTTGAAGAATTCAAAGCTTGGAAATCCAAAGGAAAGATGAAGATGAAGCATTTGGAGGACAAGGCAGAAACTTCTACTCAAGCTATAAGAAGATCTCAGAGAGAGAAGAAGAAACCTATCAGATTTGGGTATGACACATCACTTGTAACTAAACATTCTGTATATCTTGCAAAAGACTTGTTGAATGAAGAACCAGGTACCTATGAAGAAGCAATTACAAAGCCAGAATGGAGAGAAGCCATGGATGAGGAGATAGAAGCCCTCCAAGAGAGTGATACTTGGGACTTGGTACCCAAGAAGGATACTATGAAGGTAATAGGATCTAGATGGATCTACAAATTGAAGAAGAATTCAGATGGAACAATTAACAGGTACAAAGCTAGGTTGGTAGCCAAGGGTTTTGCACAAACCCAAGGCATTGATTATGAGGAGACATTTTCTCCTGTGGCCAAGATGCCAACTATCAGAGTATTGGTGAGTGTAGCTGCATCCAAGAATTGGAACATGTACCAATTGGATGTGAAGAATGCATTCCTAAATGGATGGATATCTGAAGAAGTCTACATGTCACAACCACCTGGCTATGAAGATCCAAGAAAGGTACATTATGTTTGTAAATTGAAAAAGGCTCTGTATGGTTTGAAGCAGGCACCTAGAGCATGGAACTACAGATTGACCACCTACCTCCAAGACCAAGGATTTGTGATGAGCAAAGCAGACACTTCTCTATTCATAAAGAGAAGTAGCACAGAGGTAATTTACTTGTGTGTTTATGTTGATGACATCATCATTACAGGGAATGATGTCAATGGGATTAGACACATCAAAGGACAGATGATGAAAGAATTCAAGATTAGTGATCTTGGATTACTAAAATATTTTCTAGGTCTTGAATTGATCTACACAAATTCAGGTATCTACATTACTCAAAAGAAGTATGTACAGGATATGGTCAAGAAGTTTGGTTTGCAGGATGCTAAGGTATCTACTACTCCAATGGAGGTTAACCAAAAGCTAAGTGCTCATGAAGGAGAAGAAATCAAAGACATTACAGGAT
>CM035411.1:142096532-142101532 GCA_020310875.1 Ceratopteris richardii | reverse complement strand
CTGGAACATTCCCACAATTCTCGGGGCTCTGCAGAGATAGACCAGTAAGCAGTAAAATGCAGATATCTCCAAAAGTATAAATCCAAGGACCTTGAAAATTTATAGGTAGAAACTAGACAGTGAGTGCTATCCAACGCACTTTAAAACACTGAAAAAGGTTCAGTAAAACTCGAGATATGACCTTCTGAAGTTACTGCTCTGAGTGAGTATAGCAGAGAACAAAACAGAGAGGTAGATGATAATAAATGTATAGATTCACATATGATTACAACCACATTGGCAATGAATCTTTGCACAATGGGAGTAGAATGATAGAGCTATGGAGTAAGCTCTTCAATCTCTACAAAATGACATGAAGTGGTCACGTACAAGGCTTGCTAATCGCCTCTTCCTTCTTGCTCCTTTTATAGCAATTCTTGGAGGGAGTTTTGAATTCGAATTCGAATGGCTCCACCTAAAAGTGATCCCCAAAGTTAGGAGAGATTCCCTCAGCTCAAAAATTCGTGATTTTGGTAGTTGGAGCCACGAATTTGCTTTTACATCATGGATGAGGTAAGCCATCCTTTTACTTTTTTCTTTTTCCATTTACAAGAGATAAAATGTACTCTTTTACAAGAGGTGTTCACATGACTACTCATGTGACTTACAAATGAGGATAATATCAAGCATATCAAGCATGTAGGCTTGGGCAAAATGCACCAACAGCTCCCCCTCAAGCCTAACATGCTTGGCCTTCAAATAAGTCTTCAATTGTCCTTGATTTCCTGCAAGCCAATCATCAACTTGAATCTACTTAATTTTGTACCATCAAGAGCTTTAGTTAACATGTCTGCACATTGTATATCTGTAGAGACATAGGATAGTTGAATATCCTTGCTCATTAGCTTCTCCCTTACATAATGGTAGTGGACTTCAATATGCTTGGTTCTAGCATGGTATACTGGATTAGCTGCTAGATGTAATGAGCTTGTGTTGTCACCAAAAATGTGAGGTGTTGAAGAATGAAGTCCAAGATCTGTGTACAAAGATTTTAACCACATGATTTCTTGAGTTGCATTAGCCAAACCTCTATATTCAGCTTCAGTAGAAGATAATGCCACGGTTGGTTGCTTCTTCGATGACCAAGAAATGATTTTTGAACCTGCAAATGATATATACCCTGATGTGCTTCTTCTATCATCTTTAGATCCGGCCCAATCTGCATCTGAGTAGACCTTTAGCTCAATATCTGAAGTATATGAATAGAACAAACCTTCATTCATGGTCCCCTTTAGGTACTTGAGGACTCGCTTGGCCGCTTCCATATGTGGTCTTCTTGGCTTATGCATAAACTGACTCAATATGCTAACACTATAGCATATATCCACCCTTGTGAGTGTTGCATAGTTCAAACTTCCAACCAAGCTTTGATAGCTTGTGATGTCTTCAATTGGCTCTCCTTCATAAGCACTAAGCTTATGATTTTGCTCCATAGGTGTACCTGCACACTTTGTATTTTCCATCTTGAACTTGACGAGCATGTCATGGACATACTTCCTTTGTGTGATGTATATACCTGAATCTGTGTAGATCAACTCCAATCCAAGAAAATAAGTGAGTGGTCCGAGGTCACTTATTTTGAACTCCTCCTTCATTTGACTCTTTACCTGTTTGATTCCTTCAAGATCATTGCCTGTGATAATAATATCATCAACATACACACATAAATAGATCACTTCAGATCCATTCCTCTTTATGAACAAAGAGGTATCCGCCTTGCTAGCTTTGAATCCTTGGTCCTGCAAATAAGTAACCAATCTGAAATTCCAAGCTCTTGGAGCTTGCTTCAATCCATACAAAGCTTTCTTTAGTTTGCATACATAGTTAGGATGATGTGCATCCTCATATCCAGGAGGTTGTGCCATATACACTTCCTCAGAAATCCATCCATTCAAGAAAGCATTCTTTACATCAAGTTGATAAAGATTCCAATTTCTAGATGCAGCAAGACTAATGAGAACCCTAATTGTAGGCATTTTTGCAACAGGAGAGAAAGTCTCCTCATAATCAATACCATGGGTTTGAGCAAACCCTTTAGCAACTAACCTTGCTTTGTGTCTATTTATACTTCCATCTGGATTCCTCTTGATTTTGTATATCCATCGAGATCCGATTATCTTCATAGATGGCTTGTTAGGTACAAGCTCCCAAGTGTCATTCTCCTTCAAGGCTTCCATTTCTTCATCCATTGCATCTCTCCAAGCTTTCTTGCTTTGTGCTTCTTCGAATGTGGTAGATTCTTCATTGGTTGAATCCTTTGCAATGTAGATTGAGTGCTTGGTGACCAAAGAAGTATCATAACCAAACCTCTCTGGTTTCTTCTTCTCCCTCGAAGACCTTCTAAGTGGTTGATGTGAGCTCTCGGGTCCATATGTAGCATCCTGCATCTTTGCTTTACCTTTGTTCTTCCATAGCTTTAGTCTTTCCAAGTCTTCTAGGTCAATCTCCGAATCACTTTCTTCAATCTGCTTTGGCTCCTTCGGTTGAAGTGAGGGAAAGTCTTCATCCAAGTCATATGGCAGCTTCACTTTCCTGTCATCATCAAACCATGATTTGTTTTCATCAAAAATTACATCTCTACTCACAGAAAATCCTTTATTGGTTGGATTGTACAATCTATATCCTTTTTGGTTTTGATCATAACCAATGAATACACACTTCTCTGCCTTGGGATCCAATTTCCCTCTTACTTGAGAAGGAATGTGAGCATAGGCTAAGCATCCAAAGATTTTACAATGCTCTAGACTAGGTCTTCTTCCATTCCACACTTCATATGGAGTGGTTCCATCTAGTGACTTAGATGGAAGTCTATTTATGAGATATGTGGCTGTCGACACAGCCTCTGCCCATAGGTAGTTCGGCAATCCCTTTTCATTGAGCATGGACCTTGCAGCTTCGACAATAGCTCTGTTCCTCCTCTCTGCTACACCATTGAGTTCGGGTGTATACCTTGTAGTGACTTCCCTTTTAATGCCTCTTTCATGCAAGAAGGCATCAAATTCAGAAGAGAAGTATTCTCCTCCACCATCTGATCTGAGTCTTTTCAAAGTCCTACCTGTTTGATTTTCAACAAGAGCAATATACTTCTTAAAGCAATTAAACACTTCATCCTTGTGCTTCATGAAAAACAGAATGGTCCACCTGCTACAATCATCTATGAAAGACACATAATATCTTGAGCCTGATATAGATGGCTCCTTACTTGGACCCCACACATCCGTGTGCACTAGATCCAAAGGATTTTGATACATATATCCTTTCTTATTGAAAGGTTGTCTATGAGCCTTGCCGAGTTGACAAGCTTCACACTTATAAATCATGTGTTGCCTTGTGATATTAGGCAAACCAAGTACACTTTGGTCCCTGCAAATCTGTTTGAGTGTCCTCTCACCAATGTGAGCAAGCCTTTTGTGCCATATCTCCAACTCTGTTAGAGTTTGAGATCCATAGCTAAACAAAGCTATGTTCTTTGTATCTTCCACTTCAAAAGTGAAAAGCCTTCCTGTCTTTTCTCCTTTGGCAATCCTTCGAAAGCCTTGCCTTGGGTCTTCAACATATGCTCCAAATCGATTGAATCTAACCTGCAATCCTTTTTCAACAATCTGTCCAACACTTATTAAATTTTTGGTAATTGTAGGGACATACAAGACTTTGCTTAAGAGGTTCATATTCCCATCTGATGTCTTCACATTACCTATCTTCTCCACTGAGTGCTTTGTGTCATCTCCTGTCTGCACTTCATGCTTGTTATGAGGATCTTCCAAATCAGAAAGTAAAGCCACATTTCCTGCTACATGGTTCGAGCATCCCGAATCAATGTAAAATATGTGATCATCATCCTTACCCTTCTTTGTTGATAGATTCATAATCAATAATGAATCTTCTTGACTTTGGTCCTCTGCATAGTTATTGTAATCTCTTCTTCCTCTATGGCCACTTTGATAGTTGTTGTTGTTGTTGTAATTGTTGTTGTAGTAGTTGTTGTTGTAGCCTCCATTGTACCTGCCTCTATTTGATCCATAGCCACCTCTATTGAATCCTCTTCCTCTTGAGTTCCTTGGATTCCTGAAACATTCTTCAGTAGTATGGTTAGATAAGCCACATATGTTGCAAGGTTGAGATGATTGGAATCTCCCCCTGCCTTGCTTTCCACCTCTGCCTCTTCCTCTAGCTCTTCCTCTACCTGCAAAGTTTGCTTGGAAAGAGCTTCCTTCATCTTCATTCTTTCTATTCTTTGACTTGTCCTTGACCTTAGCTTTATCGGAATATAAGGCAGAAGTTTGATTACCTCTTGAGGACTCACCACCTTTGCTAATCTTTGCTTCATGAGTGAAGAGTTGGCCCATGAGTGTGTTGAGGTCGGGTACATGCATATCCATGTATAAATCCATGGCTGTTGTGAATGACTCCCACTTGTCGTCTGCTTTGATTCCATTCATGATTTGTCTAATGATTTGCTCCTCTTCAATTACCTCTCCAATGCTTCCAAGTTGGTCGGAAATCTCCTTCATCTTTGTGACATAATCAGTCACATTTTGCTTCGGGCTTTTCTTCATTGTTGTGAACTCCATCCACAATTGGTTCTTCCTTGCTCGAGTGTTGGAAGAGAAGAAAGAAGCAAGTGCATTCCAGGTTTCTCTTGATGTCTTGCATCCCTTGACATGAGGTAAAAGAAAATCAGAGATTGAGTTTAGAATATAGGACCTTGCAAGTGCATCCTTCGAACACCAATTTGAAAGTCCTTCCACTTCTTCATGTGATGGTTGCCCTTTGTTCCTCATGGTTGGCATTGCTTCATCTCCGGATATGAATCCATATAGATTCCTCCCTTGAAGGTAAGCCTCCATCCTTAGAGACCATGCTGGGTAGTTGTTTCGATCCAATTTGTCAATTGTTGATGGAAATCCATCTCCCATGTTGCTTGACTATGCTCTGATACCACTGTGAAGAGAGATGGTGGA